>CAIGRP010014592.1:0-25698 GCA_903798385.1 Fraxinus cuspidata
TGATATGATGTCGAATATCAATGTGCTTAGTTCTAGAATGTTGGATAAGATTTTTAGAAATGTTAATAGCATTTGTATTATCACATAACATAGATAGAGAGACTTGTTCAATACCATAGTCACTGAGCATCTACTTCATCCCAAGTAGCTGTGTACAACAACTATCAGCATCATTGTACTCAACTTCTGCAGTAGACAGGAAAATAGGTTTTGTTTCTTAGCTAAGAATGAGATTAATGCCCATGTAGAAACATCCACTAGATGTGATTTTCCTGTCATCCATGTTCCCTGTCCAATCAACAAGTGTATATCATACAAGATGAGCATTAGAGTCTTTTGTGTACCATAACCCAAAATTAGATGTACTATTAACGTATATAATGACTCGTTTAAGAGCTGTCGAGTGAGACTCCTTTTGGTTTAGCTTGATATTTAGCACAAACTCCTACGCTGAATGCAATATCAAGATGACTTGCAGTCAGATATGACAGACTGTCAATCATGCTCCTGTATAGGCTTGGATCGACATCCTTACCCCAGTCATCTCTATTGAGTTTTAAGGTCGTAGTCATGGGAGTCCTAAATAACTTCATTATTTGCATACGTGGCCTAAGAGATAAAGATTCCTACATCCACATGTTTAACACGTAAACCCAAATAATAGTTTAGTTTACACTCATTTCAAATTCTTTTTACATAAGGTTAACAAACACCCTAGATTTTGTTTCTGAAGTGGATCCATATACTATATCATCCACATAGATTTGAGCTACAATTAAACCACTCGTTAGTTGTCTAATAAATAGTGTCTTCTCGGTTCTTCCTTTCGTATATCCCTTTTCAAGTAGAAATGTGGTAAGCTTTTCATACGAAGTTCGAGGAGCTTGTTTTAGTCTCTTCTTAAGTTTAAACACATATTCGGTAGATATGGATCAATGAATCCTTTCGCCTGCTCAACATAGGCTTTTTCATTTAAAATCCCATTTAAGAAGGCACTTTGACATCCATCTGAAATAGTTTGAATCCCAATTGGAATGCTATAGATAGTAGAAGCCTAATGGATTCAAGTTTGGGCATTGGAGCAAAGGTCACTTCAAAGTCTACACCTTCAATTTGAGTGTACCCTTGTGCTACAATAATATTTGCATCCGTTGGTCTTGGTACTAGTTTTCAAATATTTTTCGCTCAAATTAAGTCAATTTTCTATATGGCTGACACCCATGATTCATCATTTAGAGCTTCAGTCACATTTTTTTGGTTCATTGTGAGATGTGTAGTACATGTTTTTGAGTTCGGTGGCAAGTCTCCTTCTGGTCACCATTTGTTTTCTTGATTAGAAAATATATTATCAAGGGGTGTGCTTTCTGAATCCAAGCAGGTGGTTGTCTCCTTCCTTGCTATTCACTATACTCTTCTTCTAGTAGGTCTGTCCCTACAATGTCCAGTTCAAATTCTATAGACCTAGTTTCAAAAGGTTCTAACTTTATTGTTATATTCAGTTCTGTTGTGCTGATTTCCCGAATGTTCTATGGAATTTTAGTATGTTCTTCCAAACTACTGATCTCGGGTTTCAGCAAGACGAGTAATAACCAGTATCATCAATTTTAACATTAATGGACTTAATAACATTTTGAGTCCTCATGCTGTATCCTCTATCTGCCTATTATATTCAGAATTCCCAATGAATACTCCTTCACTTTTATGGTCATTCAACACATGGCACTTACTTCCAAAGGTGTGAAAGTAGTGAATGTTGGGTTTTCTACCCTTCCAAATTTCATAGGGTATTTGTTTAGTACCTATTCTCAAGGAGGCATGATTCAGGATGTAGCTAGCAGTATTAATTGCCTCAACCCACAATTTAACTGGGAGTTTCTTACTATTTAGCATGACTATAGACATTTCATGTAAATAAAGTTTTCTTCCTCTCAACTACATCATTCTGCTTCGAGGTTTTAGGAGCAAAAAATTCATGAAAATACCATACTTTTCATAAAAGTTAGAAAAAACTGGCATTCTCAAACTCTTTACCATGATCAATCTTGATTCTTACAATTTTAATCCCCTCTTGGTGTTTTTCAATAGTCAATTTTTTATATATGTGGGTAAATCTTTCAAATGCATCAGATTTTTCCCTTAGAAACTCTATCCAAGTGAATCTAGAGAAATCATCGACTATAAGAAAGATATAACATTTACTACCAAGACTTTCTATTTGATTTGGTTCCACTAAATCCATGTGAAATAATTCAATATAGTGAGAGGTAGTAAAAACTGACATTATCTATGAGATATTCTACTCTGTTTAACTTTTTTGCATGAGCCACAGACACTTTCATGTTTGTGAGTTTAACAACATCTGTATAGTTCAAATGCTCTAGTTGTTTGTGCCACAAGTCTAAAAAGTCGACATTAGAGACATGATATGCAAAATCAGATTCAAGGAAGCAGTATTTATCACTAGACCTGCTACCACGTAAGACACAGCTACCACCATTTTTCATTTCCTTACACATGCCTTTTTGTAAACATAACCATGAGTTCATCATCACACAATTGACCTATACTAATCAAATTAGCTTTCAGTTCAACAACATAAAGTACATTTTTCAACACAGGTGATCCATTTATTACAATTGTACCTACTTCTTCAATTCTACTCTAGGCACCATTCCTAAAAGTAACAATTCCTCCTACATAACTTTTGTAATCAATTAACATATCACAATTTCCAATCATGTGTCAAAATACCATGAGTTAGGCACAATAGATTTGTAGGGAACATTAACCATATAGCACCTAAGATCACTTTTACATATCCAAACTTGTTTTATTTTAGTTTAGAATTTTGTTTAAGGATGTCAGTTATCAAGTGAACTTTCTTAGTATGATTCAAGTTTTTGTGTGTTAGGTAGTAGTGTGAGATGAGTCCATGTTTATTACATATACTACATTTTTTAAGGTATTGTGGTTTACTTGTACAAAACTTCACCAGTTTACCTGATCTTATGTTCTGAAAACGTTTTTTCGAGGTAGTCAGAAGTTGTGGAGTGTTTGTATACAGAACTGACCTATTGGTGGTGGTTTTGTCTAGAATTTTGACTACAGTTTTTGATGTCTGACTTTGCAATTTTTTTAGATCCCATTGTTGCTTTAATGAACGTCAGTGGAGTGGCAATCTTCTCATTTCTTTTCCTTCATACCCTAGACCTTCTTTGTCATTTGTATCTCTTCCATAGCTAAGTCTTTTGCTAAGACATGCAGAACCAATATTCAGCTATCTGACTCTTTCTTTGACATGTTCCAATTCGGCTTGAAGCCCCACGATTAGTTTTCCTTCTCACTTACAGTTTTAAGCAATGTTTCTCTATCGACAACAATTATGGATTTTTCTTCTTCAACGTATTCCATCATGGTCAGTATGGTAATATTTCTTTCTTATTCAGCTTCCAGATTGCCTTTTAGAATTTTGTATTCTATGCAACCATTGATTGATTCAGCTAAATCTGCATTTAGTAGATTCTGACCTGCATGTGATAGTTGGTTCGTATTAGCAACAAGTTGAAGGTTTACAGTTAGAAAAGTTACTTGATTGTCGTCAGTCCTATCCTTCTCATTTGAATTTGACTCTTTGTCTTCATCTTCTCTCTATATTATGTTCATAGCTTTCTTTCCCTTTGACCCCTTTAAAGTGTTTGCGCACTCAGCTACTATGTGGCCGAACCCTTCACACTCATGATATTGAGCACGTTTTTGGGCCTTTTCAACAAATAAAGTAGGATCTTGCCTAGAGTTACCGAGAAACTTCTCCTTTTGAAGTGGTTGAGTTTTCAAGTTGCTTTTCAGGAATATCTTGGATTATTTGGTGAACATGGCTATCTGGTCATCATCCCTACTTATACCATCTTCTCTCTCTATCTCAACTTTCTTTACTTTATATGTTGTTCCCGATCCTTTTTCCTTCTTTCTTCTGTGAAAGTGTAGTTCAAAGGTCATCAAGGATCCTACCAATTCTTCAATCTTCATGCTTTCTATGTCCTTGCTTTCCTCGATAGCAGTTACCATGGAACAGAACCTATCCGGTAATGATCTAAGGATCTTTTTCACAATTTTTCTTTCGGAGTATTTCTTTCCCATGGTATAGTTCGAGTTGGTGACATCACTTAGTTTGGCGTAGAAGTCTTTAAACTGCTTATTATCTCTTATGGTTAGTTGCTCAAATTCAAGTGTTAATATTTATAGTTTAGAAAACTTTACAACTGAGGTTCCTTCAAGAGCAACTTGTAAAATATCTCATGATTCTTTTGCCACCTTGTATGTAGAGATCAAACAAAATTGATTAGCTTCAATAAATGAGAAGATAACATTCATGTCCTTAGAGTTCCAACTAGCACTATTATAATTAGGTGTTACCCACTCATCATCCCGATTTTCTCTTTCTACATCTTTTTCAGTTATGGTAGGTAGCTCGTAGCCATACACAAATCTTTCTCATCTAAATATAGGACAATACTTGCATTCTAATTTTATACTACAAATAATTAATCTTGTCTAAGACAGGGGGTCTAAACGGTGCTCTATCTATTACTAGATTTTATATAGATCTCACTTTTTAAAAGTGAACCCACTCTAATACCAATTATAAGTACTAAAACCTAGTTAATTAACTAATTAGTCTCAATTATTCAATATAGGCAGAATATGCAGGTCGGTCAGAACTTTCTATATGTAGTTTCACAAATAGTTCTAACTAAAACTTCTTAACTGCTTTGAGTTCTATAAAATATAATCTATTGCAGAATTAAATAAAGGAAAACACATATATAACATGGTAAACTAATCCATTATTCAAGATACAAAAATACAATAGTTTCGATTTATTAATTTTTCATAAACAACAACTCCCTTGTTTTCTTATTCATTTTAACTTGATGGAAAAGTGGAATCAAACCCTCGATCTTGACTTTATCACTACTTAACTATTGTAGTCGGCCACAACCACTACTTGAATTAAGATTCATCAATCTTAACTCACATCAAGTAGCTTGATCTTCGAATAGGATTATATCGTTCAGGCGGGGGTTTGTTTTATTCAAATACAATTGAAGAACTCGGGTTTTACTTTGAGATACTTCAATGCAACACCAGCCGGTCAAAACTCACTAGAGTAGGTCATGATGCTTTTGAACACGATATTGGAAGTTTGCGTGATGTAAAACGTTTTTTTCTGAAAATTTGTTTGTCTCTTGATGACCCTCTTCAATTATGTAAAGACTTCGACAAGGCACAAACATCTCTTACCTAAAATAAATAAGTTATGCACGATAAGAATCTAGTAGAGTTTGGTTGACATGGTCAATAATTAAATTAAGGAAATTTTTTATTATTTAAAATAATATTTATTTCTTTTAGTTGTTTAACTAATCAACCATGTCCAATATGGTATGTATATATTCATGTATATGCTGCTATAAGGTAAGCAAGAGTTGCACCTCATTTAGGGTTTAGAAAACCTAAGGACCGCATCTAAAACTTTGTTAACCTATAGCACCCAATCAATTCTGATTGACTGGCTTACCTTATCTTTAGACTTTACTTTTGAGCATGCGTTTGGCACATGTTCTGACAAATAAAAATCATTCTAATTTAAGCAAGTTAATAAATAAATAATAAGTTAAAATATACCATGTATTTTACTTATAGAAGAATATCTTGGCATTTTGTCTCTATTTTGCATCTTTTGGATGTATCTCATATTTTCTTCAATCCCAAAAGAGATGTTTTACCAATAAGAGTCCTTTTGAAACTATGACTGACTAGCACCATTACTTCCTTATATTATGTTATTAATTTAAGTATCAAGTGATCTTAAGCTAGAAACTTCTCTAAAGAATTAAATGCAATATCGAAATCGCTCGAAGTTATCTTAAGTGTATGAACATTACAAAAAGTCTGCTGATCTAAAAAGCCATTTTCTTGAAATTAATTTGGAAGATTTTGTGACGGCTAAACTCCCCAACATAATTTTTTTTAAAAAAATCAACAAGAGGGAAAGAATTGTAACTGGTGCCAAATAATATCAGGCCATAACCCATCATGAAGCGAATTAGAAAAGTTGCATATAGAGTAGAACTTCTTTCATGGTGAAAGAATTATAATGTTCTCCATGTAACATTTTCCAGACGAGGATGATGTATCCAGAAATAAGATGAATCAACCTTTATTTGGATTGAAGGAAGATGAAAGAAGATTGTTGAAGCTATTATGATCCCCAAGTTACCAGGGTTTCTGAAATAGACCCCAATAGTACATGATGAAATGAAGTGCATTGAGCAACAAAGATAATACTTGAAAAAGAGATAAACACATTAGAGCCTTTAAACCATTAATTGAAGCATATCATAAATCGAAGGCATTGAGGACATCGCAAAAACAAGTGGGAGAGAATGTCAAGGACCACAACCATACTTAGCCCCTTTACCAGCTCGCTGCCACAATTTGCCAAACTTTCACACTTTGTAAGTATTAGTTTAAGTTATAATTTTCTTTCACTTGTAATAGTTTATTTCAATTATAAACTAATTCTACTATTTATGAACATTAATTATGTTTCTCATCCGATGTACATTGGTAAGCTTGACAAGACTTTCAAATATTAATCGTTGACCTCGATTTTTTATAGGGATGATATGGCCCACAAATCCCGGGTCCTCTAGAGTTCATGTAAGCCTTTAGTCCTACATAATTGGACAAACGGTCAGTCACACGTTGCCTTCTCAGAAGTGGAAGAAGGCAGTCGCATGCACTCCAACGATCAAGACAGTCCATGTATATTCAATGCATTTAAACTCTATCTTGTAAAGCTTTATTAAATTGTATTCAAATTATCTTCTGAAGATAGCCTAACTGAGTAGACTACTACTGTATGACATTTCTTTCTATTCTAGAAAAAAAGGTTCCTTGTGAAATCAAATCATATCACTAAGTACAATTTAGTCGCAACAAGGTATTATGGACATTATTAGAAAATTTTGGACATTTTCTAAAGCTTGTAAAGTAAACATTTTTTAACTCAAATTAGTAAAGAGAACTTTTTACCTTAATATTATTCTCATAATTAAATATAAAGTGATCATTTTTTTAAAAAAGAATGAAAATTCAATATTTTTCAACCCTAGATCTGACAAGCTGACTTAAATCATAAGTAATGTTATTCATCACCACTGATGTTAAGTATCAATTTAAGTGACAATTACATAACATTAAAAGTATCTTCAAAAGACTTTTTAAACATAAGATGTTTTCTATTTTAAAGAGTCGACTCTTTAAAATATACTTCGAGAGATTTTTTTAATTAGATTTTAATTTAGATAGTGACACACTCTCTTTAATTAAATTCATTCAAAGTATTTCAATTTTCAATGAAAGAAAATAATATAATAATTTGGAAAGAGAGTAGTCAAATAAGGATAGAAAAAAATAATAAATATTTTTTTGAATAATACAATTAAGTGTTAAATACAAAGAGCATGTTAAAGTATTTCAAAATTTTACTCTCTAAATTTATAAATACCTTCAAAATTGTAGAATATACTCTATAAAATTAGAGTCTATTGGAGATATTCTAAACGAAAAATCTATTTAAATGAAATGTCACATGACTCGTTTACCTGAACCTATAAAGTGTAATAACATGAACTAGTGTTAAACATGTTTGAATTAGATAGCATTTTTCTTAAAGAACCTTGCTGCTACAGTTACATAATTTGGTTTACGGAATTTATACAGGGATATTTGGCAGTTTTTGATTGAAAGATGACAAAAAAAGAAAAAAGAACAACACAAATGCTGCCAGCAATAGTAAAAATTCCACGAAGAAAACCCTTGTATATTTAGAAGCATTCATTCTTAAATGACAGCCTCTACACGTAGTAAAAGACGAGATTTTTCAGATAGCCAATTAAAAGATGATCATGCTACATGTACATCATCTTTTACATATTTCTTTGCATTGTGCCATATGATAAAATATCATTGGATAGTTTAAAAACAAAAACAATCTTCCCCGCCATAATTTTCAAAAAAAAAAAAAAAACAAAGGCAATGGAAATAACATTTTCAATCAAAGAATGTACATTTATCATTATTGATAAGTACAATTTGTGCACTTATTCAGACCATATTATTAAGATTTTATGTAGTCAAAGTGCTAAATTTTAATAAGTAAGGGTTGATTTTCTGTTATTTCAGTATTGGACCTGTTTCAAAGAAATTGGAAAAGAAAAATGATCAATTGGCTATTAAATGAAAGTTTGTGGACTAAATCTCACTTGAATCATAGTTTGAGAATCAAAATACACACACACACACACATATATACATACATACATACACGCGGATGCAGAAGAAGCGGAGGCAGGAAATAGGATTTTTTTCTATTAATAATACAAGTTGCGGTTGAAGGCAAAAGCTGGGAATTGGACTTTTCAATTAACAATAAAAGTGGGTGGCTGGTTAGAATATAATTACATGCTTACTATTAGACGAACGGAGCTGTTGGGGAAGAAACTAGATCCTTTTTGGAATTCCTTTAGGCATAAAAGACAGTAAACAAGGAATTAAAAGGGGAGGGAGATACATGCAGACAGAAAGGAGGGAGTGGCCAGCAAAGAATTAATTTTTTTGGGTCGACGACCAAGGTGGAGAAAAACAGAGGCAGAGAAGACAGAATATACACGGGAAGAAAAGGCATGGCCACAGCAACTTCACTTCAAAAAATAATCACGTTTCGTTTCATCAATAGATGATAGAAATATACAGCTATGCTTCACATGGTTCCTAGATGTTCTAGCTTGTTTTAACTTTCTTATATGTTGATATCTTTGATAGAGATATATAGAAAGGTCACATATAAGATTAGATTTAATTGCCATCGAGAAAATGTTTTAAATAAATTTAGAACTTTGACAAACTTGCTAGGTAACAATAAGTTTAGTTAATTTTAGTTTTATTTAGAATTTTATTATTTTTTAGTTTAGCTCATTATATTAGAAAAATTTTAGTCTTTTTTGCTAACTTTTTCAAGACATTGTATGCGAAATTCAAGAACTGGTGATCTAGCTCAATTTGACCCGGAGATCAAATGAACATTCAACTTTCGAAAAAGATAATAGTTGGAAACATACCAAAAACAGAAAGAGAAAGACATGGCAAAGGAAAATCCGAATCAAATAGTCACCAGGGCTAATATGGAAGCAAGACAACCGAATGTGGCTGCAGTTAATGAAAATACAAGGCTAATGAGAGAGTATATGATTCCACTGGTTGTGAAAAGCCAGTCTAGCATAATATATGCAGCGTTTGGTCAAAAAAACTTCCACCGGAGGACTGATGTGATCAACATGTTCCAAAACGTACTATAATTCTTTGGAAGAGCTACGGAGAATCCCAACGTTCATATATCATGATTTCTAGGCATGTGTGCAACTATCAAGTATCACAATGTGTCTAGTGAAGTAATAGACTGAGGTTTTTCCCATACACATTGAGAGACTCAACCAAACAGTGGTTAGATACTTGTCCAACTCAGAGCAACACTACATATAACTAATTGATTCAAAATTTCTTAGCAAATATTTCCATTCGACAAGGATTCCAAAGTTGGAGGATAAGGTTACCACATTCCAACAACATGACTCAAAATACCATTCAGAAGCTTGGGAACGATACAAGGGTTTACTCCGCCAATGCCCACAATACGAATTGCAGAAATGGCTTTAGCCGCAGTACTTCTACATTGGTCTGAATCCGATAAGTAGGGCTAACGTAGACTCTGCATGCAATATTCTATCACAGAAAGAACTGCGGATCAAGTCTACCAAATTATGGAGGATCTTTCGTTCGACGGTGTACTTTGGCCTACTGAAAAAATGAATGGAAAAAGAGTTGTTAGGGTATTTGAAGTTGATTCTTTGATAGCAATTCCAACACAGTTGGCATATTGGTACAGAAGGTGGAATCAGAGGAACGCAGTCCAGAAAATAGGACCGAAATGCAAACATTGTGGAAAGAATCATGAGAGTGTTGGTTTTAATGTATGGTATCATTTTGTTCAGACAGTGGAAGATGTGAATTATACTCAGAATTTTCAAAGGCAACAACACAAACCAAATCCTAACACCTATTACCCAGGCTGAAGAAATCACATAGGTTTTCAGTGAGTAATAATCAGGGTGCTCAGACAGCACCACAGCAAACTGTACTGCAGATTTTTAGCAGAATGAGAAGTCAACGTTAGAAGATCTTATGACTAAGTTGGCGAAAATATCTACTTAACATATGCAAAGAACGGATAAAAGCTTGCAAGTTCAAGGAGCTACCATAAAAAAAATTAGAAAATGAGATGGGACATATAGTAAAGGCACTTTCAGATAGATTATATGTAAGGTCCTAAATTTTATATTCTTAAGTTGGTTGATATAGCCCATTTAAGAAACAAGCTATGGAAGCTCGGCTCATTTAAGGTTATAAACGTACAAGCCATAAGTTATTTAAAAATCCAATAATTTAAGACATTAGTTTTAAGTAAATTGGATTACAAAGATTTAATGCATAATTTGGTTGCCACAATGGTCATCTGCATGGTATTTCATATAGGCAACCCAGGTTCGAATCACCATGCAGATGTTTTTATAAATTATTTTTTATAAAATTATTTTTGAATTAAAAAAATTCTTATTTTTGCACATTAAGAACAATTGTATCAAGTTAATTGGATGGAATAATTGTTTTANTTCGAATCACCATGTATAAGTTGATATAAAGTATTTTTATAAAATTATTTTTGAATTAAAAAAAATACCTTATTTTTGCACATTAAGAACAATTATACCACGTTAATTGGATGGAATAATTGTTTTATTAGTGGGCATTCATAGAGATAAGTTACAATCGTATGAATAGTTTATTTTCTTTATTTTTTTTATTACGTAAATGATTTATAAAACATTTTATAAGAAATTTTTTTATGGGCTTAGATCTCTTTAAATTCCTAGTTAAAGACTCAATTTAAATCTCTTTACATCAAACATAAAGCAGTAATTAATCACACCGATAATATGAATTTGAGAAAAAAATTCAACAAATACTTCAATTATTCAATAGAAAGAGCGTGACTAGATCTATGAAGAATTAATAAAAGTTAAATCAATCTCAAATAAATTCATGTAGGAAAAATCTAAATCTTAGAATTATTCAACAAGAAAAGATCAAATTACATGAATATAAAGTGAGAAATCTCCAAATCCAATGAGTTCCTTCCTAACTTCACCAAGAATTTTAGTTCTCCATGGAAATCTTGAGCAAAATTCAGGAAGCAATATGTATGGAGGCATCCTCTTCCGTTCTGGTATATTCTAAGGTTGAAACATTGTGAAAGGAGTTTGTTTCCATAAGAATTTGACGTAAATTAGGAAACTGGAATTTGTGTCACAAATTACAACTATTCGACCGCATAATGGTAGGTGCTACGCATAGAGGTCTTAAACTGGGTGCTAGATTTCTTTAAAGAGGTACATGAGACCGCATAGGGGATTAGGCTATGCGACCGCATAGCTTTTCCCACTTTCACAATTGTTACGATTTGGTCCTCGAACTCTGTTCCTTATTTTGTGACTTCTTTCTCCACTTCTTCTTCTTCCCATGCTTTATTCCTTTGCCCAATTTGACCTCGTCATTTTCATATATTCGTTTTATCTTTTGAGTCATCTTTTGGATATTTTCAATTTGGTCCTTGAACTTCATTTTCTTCAATTTGATCATTGTTCCACTTGTTTCTCCTTATTTCCGCTACATTCATCATGTTGTCCTGCAAAACGTAAATTACATAGAAATAAGCTATATTTCAACATATTAATCAACAATTTTCCATGTTTTCACAATAACATAAGTGTGTAAAAATGCACTTATCACTACGTAAGGAAAAATTATACGCCAAATTTAAAAAGTGTGAATTTTGGCTTGAGCGAGTTGAATTCCTCGATCATGTAGTTACTGTCCAATGAATTGAAGTGGATCTAGTAAAAGTGGATGCAGTAACTAATTGGAATACACTGACTAAAGCTAGTGAAGTTCAAATTTTTCTAGGATTAGCTGGGTATTATCGAAGATTTATAGAAGAATTTTCTAAAATAGCTAGACCAATGAAGCAATTGATAAGGAAATGAGTAAAGTTTCAATGGACAAATAAGTGTGAGCAAAGCTTTCAGGAGCTAAATCAACGATTGATTACAGCACTCGTATTAACAATACCCGAAGGTTCAAAAGAAATTGAATATGAGACAGAGACGATGGTTAGAGCTAGTAAAGGATTATGAGACGTGATAAGTAATGGTAGCCTTAAAGACTAATGTTGTTGCCGATGCTCTAATTAGAAAGTCAATGGGACAGTTAGCATTATTACCTACTACTTAGATGATGTTGAAGACTTGGAAAATTTGCGAATCAAAGTGGTTACCACACAAGTGCAGGTTACAACCCATTTAGCAACTTTGGTGGTTCGACCTACTCTCAGAGATCGTATCATAGAAGCACAGGGTAAAGATTCATTCTTGTAAAAGATCTGGAAAGATATTGATACTGATAGGAGAAATGATTTTGAAATAGATTTGGATTGTGCACTGATGTTTAAAGGAAGAATTTGTATGCCTAAGGATGAAGTTTTGAGGAATGAGATATTGGAAGAGGTTTATTTCACCCCTACACCGCACATCCTGGTGATACGAAAATGTATCAAGATTTTCGAGATACATTTTGGTGGAGGAATATGAAAAGAAGTATAGGCCTATTTGTGGCAAAATACGGAGTGTAAACAAGTTAAAGTAGAACATCAAAGACTAGTAAGGTTGTTAAATCCATTGGACATACCTGAATAGAAGTGGGAGAAAATCGCTATGGACTTTGTAGTAGGATTTTCAAAGTCAACAAGAGGACATAATGCTATATGGATAATAGTGGATCGTCTAACAAAGTCTGCTCAGTAAAAATGACGTTTAGCCTAGATCAACTGGCTTTTTTGTACATTACAGAAATTTTAATATGGCACGGTGTCGCCGTCTCTATTGTGTCAAATAAAGTTCTAAGATTTACGTCTAAGTTTTGGAAGAGCTTACAATGAGCTATAGGAACAAAATTGAACTTCAGTATGGCGTATCATCCCCAATCCGATGGTCAATCTGAAAGAACCATTCAAACTTAGGAAGACATGCTAAGAGCTTGTGTTCTGGATTTGGGAGGCAATTGAGATTCGTATCTACCTTTGGTGGAATTTCATATAATAACAATTTTTCAGGTAGCTATTGGAATGGCACCTTATGAAGCTCTCTATGGTAGAAGATGTAGATTGCCTATTCTTTGGGATGAAGTTGGAGAAAATAGAGTTTTGAGCCGAGATCATTGAAAGGACATTTGAAGCTATTGATAAGATCCATACTAGGATAAAGGCTGTGCGAGATAGACAAAAGAGCTATGTTGATACCAGAAGAAAAGACTTGGAGTTTCAAGTCGGTGAAAAGGTCTTCTTGAAAGTGGTACATATGAATGATGCACTAAGGTTTGGTAAGAAAGGTAAGCTGAGACCGCATTATATAGGACCTTTTGAAATTATTGAAAAGGTTGGTAGCGTAGCGTATCGTATCGGTTAGCTCTACCACCCGAACTTTCTATTGTAGATGATGTGTTTCACGTCTCTATGATAAGAAAATATTTGCACGATCCAAGTCATGTGGTGAATTATTAAATATTAGATGTTTAGAAAGACTCATCATATGAAGAAGTTCCAATTTCTATTTTGGATAGAAACGTACAAAAATTAAAGACTAAAAAATTCTATTAGTTAAGTTTCAATGGAAACATCAGGGGATAGAAGAAGTCACTTGGGAAATAGAAGCAGAAATTAAAGCCAAGTGTCCGACAGTGTTTGTATAATTTAAGGCAATTTCGAGAATAATTTTTTTTTTTTAGATGTGAGGGATGTAAGGTCTCGAATTTTTTATTCATAAGTTTATTGATGTAGCCCATTTAAAAAATAATTTATGGAAGCTCGGCCCATTTAATATTATAAAAGTACAAGCCACAAGTTATTTTAAAATCCAATAATTTAAGACATTAAGTTAAGTGAATTAGAATACAAAGATTTAATGAATAACTGAGTTGCCACAATGGTCATCTACATGGTATTTCATATAGGCAACCCAGGTTCGACTCACCATGCTGATGTGTTTTATAAAGTATTTTTATAAAAAAAAAATTGAATTAAAAAAATTATTCCTTATTTTTGCACATTAAGAACTATTATATCAAGTTAATTGCATGAATAATTATTTTATTAGTGGGTATTCATAAAGATAGGTTACAATCATATGAATAGTTCATTTTTCTTTATTTTTTTTATTATGTAAATGTTTTATAAAATTTTTTATAAAAATTATTTTTTATGGGCCTAAAACTCCTTAAATTCCTAGTTNATCATATGAATAACTCATTTTCTTAAATTTTTTTTATTTACGTAATTGCTTTATAAAAAATTTATAAGAATTATTTTTTATGAGCTTAAAACTCTTGAAATTCCTAGTTAAAGACTCAATTTAACAAGAATAATGATAACATAACTCTCCAATTTAGTTTTTCACTAAAAAATGAGGTTACAAGAAAAGGAAAATATTTTTTTATCTACATCTCCACTCAAATCCAAAATTACTCATATTTTTTTGGAAAAAAAAAAACAGATATCTTTTATATTGGTAAAGCTTAAACGGATAACAAGGGTGTGAAGGAGAAAGGCTTTTACATATTTTGTTCATTTATATTTCAAGAAAATCAAGATAGGTAGACAAGCTAGTGGTTATTTCATTTTTAAGTTATGAATTGGTGCTTTTAGGAATGGTGCTTTGGCGCTACTATAATTTGAATGATCATTCTCCCACTCTATGTGTTATGATAATTCTATAGAAATTGGATTTTACTGGAAATCTATCTACGTGGGACGGTATGAATCTATAGTTCGAATTTTCTAATTTGATAACGAAATACACCAATAATATCTATTAAGTTTCAAACTCATGGGTTAATTTTCTTCCTATAGGTTAATTTGCTTTGCTTGGGCGTGGATTATGGTAGATGAAGATGCAACGTGCTATGTAGAAGCCAATGATTTAATGTTTTAATTCGATTATGAAACATTTATGTCTTTTTAATAAATTGTCTTTTATGTGAAACTATTCTAAGAATACTTTTATGAATAATTTATGTTCTGAAGTAGTTATGTGTTATAGAAATTAACTTACAAGTTATCGTTTATCACAAAAATGTTAGCGATAAGATTTAGTGTTGCTGTTTTTATTAAAATTTCAGCTTTTACCATTGACTTCAAAAATTCATAGCTCAATTATTTGAAATTTTTGGACGAAGCTAGTGNCACAAAAATGTTAGCGATAAGATTTAGTGTTGCTGTTTTTATTAAAATTTCAGCTTTTACCATTGACTTCAAAAATTCATAGCTCAATTATTTGAAATTTTTGGACGAAGCTAGTGAGCTTTGATAGGCTCATGGGTTAGCTACTATATAAACTTGAAATTATATCAATCTGCTATCTGTAGAATTTTATATGTCTCTTTAAGTAAACAACGCTGGTTCGTTGTGGGGTTTTTAATATATATATATATATATGTATATATAGTACTTAAGTAAATTTTAAAGTAAATCTTTGTGCATTCGGCGAAAAATATAGTTTATTAAACTAAATTGTTATATTAATTTTAAGTCTATGACTAAAGTACAATTAAACTAGTAACATTTCGGTTCATTCCGGTCGGAGCGTTACACTATCAGAAGCATTGTCTAGTGTTATTAAAACAAATCCTAAAGAGCACTGCAAGGCTATAACTACTAGTAGTGGGGTATAGCTACTTGAGATAAATGTGAAGAGACCAATTACAATAGAAGAGAAGGTATCTACCACGGATGAGGGCACATGAAGGAATCTAAGGAGTAAAAAGAACAAAAGAAAGTATCAGACGATCCAAAAGTTAAGGTAAACTAAATGACCCATAGAATTTTACTATCCCTTGTACTATTGTTGACATGACATTTGATAAAGTTCTTTGTGATTTAGGTGCTAGTATGAACCTTATGTCTTACTCTATTTTCAAGAAACTAAACTTAGGAAGGGAAATGGAAACATTGTTCTCTTTGCTGCTAACAGACAAGTTCGTAAAATTTTCCAATGGAATTATCGAAGACATACTGGTGAAGGTTGTTAAATTTATCTACCGACAGATTTTATCATTTTGGACAAGGTTGAAGAGGACAAAGACATGCCATTAATATTGGGAAGACCATTCCTTGCAACATATCGGGCCTTAATAGATGTTCAAAAGGGAAAATTGCTTATGCGATTGAATGATGAGCTCAACGTCTTCAGTGCAATCAAGTATTCTACTTTATCAAATAGTTGTCTGGGCCTTGATATGGTAGATTTGGCTATGGATGAGACTTTCATTCTTGACAGCCTCAAGACCACTTGGAAAATCTTTTTGTACACTCACAAGATAAAAAAAAATCAATAGCTGAATAGATAAGTCAGATCGCCTACATTGTAGAGTCTACGTCCCCATCAGAATAAGACAGTTCGAGGAACTTGGTGAAAGACCTAGTAAACTACAACTTTCTATTCAGAAAGCCCCAAAACTTGAGCTTAAGCAACTGCCATCACATTTGAGGAATGCTTACTTGGGAGAATCATCTATACTCCCTGTGATTATTGCAAATGAGATGACTGAGTTGGAAGATCAGAGACTACAAAGAGTTTTTTGGGAATATAGGATGGTCTATAGCAGACATTAGAGGGATTAGTCCATTGATATGCATGCACAAAATCTTGATGGAAGAGGAGTATAAGTTAACAATGGAAAATCAGCGCAGATTGAATCCCACTATGAAGGACGTGGTGCGAGCAGAGGTATTAAAGCTCCTGGATGCAGGCGTCATATATCCAATCCGTGATAGCAAGTGGGTTAGTCTGATTCATGTTATGTCAATGAAATGAAATGAAATGAGGGATTACAGTGGTAAAGAATCAGAATAATGAGTTGGTACTGACAAGGCCAGTCACAGGATGGAGAGTGTACATAGACTATAGGAAGATGGACAATGCCAGTTGAAAATATCACTTTCCTTGCCCTTCATTGATCAAATGTTGGAAAGATTTGTAGGGCATTTACATTACTGTTTTTTAGATAGGTACTCGGGATATAATCAGATTACAGTAACTCCATATGATTAGGAGAAGATCACATTTACATGTTCCTATCGTACATTTTAATATAGAAGAATGTCATTTGGGTTATGTAATGCTCCTAACACATTTCAACGATGCATGATTACAATCTTTTCAGATATGATGGAGAAAATCATTGAAGTCTTCATGGATGACTTTTAGGTGTTTGGTTTATATTTGAGAGTTGCCTCTCAAATTTGGGAATGGTTTTACAGCGATGTGAGGAAATGAATTTGGCGTTAAACTGGGAGAAATACCACATCATGGTGCAAAAAGAATAGTACTGAGGCACATGATTTTAGGAAATGGTATCAAGGTGGATAAAGCAAAGATTCAGGTAATAGAAAAGCTACCTCCACCAACTTCAGTTAAGGTAGTACGTAATTTTCTTGGCCATGCAGGGTTCTACAGGAGGTTTATTAAAGATTTCTCCAAAATTACCAGGCTATTGTGCAACTTACTTGAAAAGGATACACCATTTAACTTTTCTGATGAGTGTTTGACATCCTTCAACACTCTTAAAGAAAGATTAATTTTAGCACTGGTTAAACTACCCTAGATTGGGAACTTCCAATTGAGTTGATGTGCAACACTAACAACTATGCAGTAGGGTCAGTACTTGGTCAAAGAAAGGATAAAATTCTCCATATCATCTACTACGGGAGCAAAACTTTGACAGAGACACATATGAATTATACAACCACAAAAATAACATGCTAGCCAATGTGTCTACTTTCGATAAATTCAGATCATTTCTCAAAGGATAAAAGGTAATTGTCTACATAGATCATGCAGCTTTGAAATATTTAATGTCTAAGAAGGATGCGAAGCATAGGCTAATTTCGTGGATACTTCTCTTTTAAGAGTTTAACTTGGAGTTTGAGACAAAAAAGGCAGTGAAAATGTGGTAGTAGACCACCTTTCGAGGTTTGAACGGGTAGAATATAAGGATAAAATGGGTATATAGGATTCTTTCCTAGATGAGCGTATTTTTGTAGGTGACTATGGGCCATTGTATGAAGACATAGTGAATTACTTGGCTAATATACTTTCACTGAGTTAACACATCACCAAACGAAGAAGTTCTTTCAGAGTTGAAATACTATTATTTGGAGAATCCCATATTATACAGGAGGGGTGCTGATTAGATAATTCGAAGATGTGTGCCAAATGAGGAGATCCCTCATATTCTGGAGCGTTGTCACTCTTCGACTTATACGGGGCATTTTGGGTCTTTGAAGGCAGTGGCAAAAGTTCTACAATCAGGATTCTATTGGCACTCGCTGTTTAAGGATTTTCATGGATATGTGAAACACTGTGATCAATACCAACATAAACAGACTATCTCCAATAGGCATGAGATGCATTTTAATTTAATTCTAGAAGTAGAACTCTTTGATGCTTGTGGGATAGATTTTATGGGTACATTCCCATCTTCTTACAACAATCAATACGTGTTGGTGGCAATTGACTATGTATCGAGATGGATAGAACCAGTAGCAACACCAACTAATTATGCTCGAGTGGTTGTTAATTTTTTGAAGAAAAACATATTATCGCGCTTTGGCACCCCTAGAACCATTATTAGTGAAGGGGTAACACTTCTGCAACATGCTTTTGGAGTCAATATTGGCAAAATATGGGATAATATATCGAGTTACTACGCCTTATCATCCCCAAACAAAAGGCCGGGTGGAAGTGTCAAATAGAGAGCTTAAGAGAATACTGGAGATGACCATGAATGGCTCGAGAACTGATTGGTCAAGGAAGCTTGATGATGCACTTTGAGCATATTGTATTGCTTACAAAATACCAATCAGCATGTTACCATTTCGCCTTGTGTTTGGGAAAGCTTGTCACCTTCCAGTGGAGTTGGAGCATTGAGTGTATTGGGCAGTAAAGCAGCTAAACAAGGACATAACAGCAGTTAGAGAAAAGAGGATGTTACAGCTAAATGAATTAGATGAATTTCGGATGGATGTTTTTGAGAATGCAAAGCTCTATAAAGAAATGACAAAGAGACTGCATGATAAATACATCCAAATCCATAAGTTCACTCCAGGTCAAAAAGTATTGTTGTTCAATTCTAGATTGAAACTTTTTCATGGGAAATTATGCTCCAGATGGTCTGAACCATTCACAATTGTTTAAGTTTTTCCACATGGAGTAGTTGAGGTGACTTATGAGATAAAATGCAACTTCAAGGTAGATGGGTAGCTGACAGTCTAGCTAAAGACCATAAATTCAGCGCTTATTGGGAGGTAGACCAATTTCCTAATGTAATTCTTGATTAATAGGCTGCATTAGTTATAAGCACGTTTCAATTCAATTTTAGGGTCATCTTCATCATTGACATTTAACCAAGTTAAAAGAAAATATTAATTGATCAAAAGGAGTTTTCTTTTTATTCTTTTGATTGTTTTACTTCCCCTCTTGATAGATAGCATGGATATTGATATTGGAAGGAGCTTAGCATAGTACAAGTTGGGATAAATTGACAAATATCTCCTCACACATTCAACAGAAAAATTCACGGAGTACCGTTTTCCTTTTCTTCGTCATCCCCTCATATTCTTACTTATACTTTATGATATTGAGGAGAATGTCGGTTTTAAGTTTGGGGTGGAAAAAACTTTGTGTTTTTACTTTTCGTGTATTTTTGAGTATCTGTGTGTTTGTTTTTCGTTATTACATTAGTATAGATAACCTAACTTGCAATGATGATTAAATTTGAGATTTGATGTTGATTTATGAACGGTGGATATGTTGCATGCTAGATTGAGTGATGATTAACCCTGTAAATTTTGATATTATGCGCTCTAGAATTAAATTTTTCATCATAATGCAATAAGTTGATTCATATGCTGGATATGTTGATAGATTGAACATAGATGTTATACCCAAAACTATCATATATTAATGATCTTTAGACCAAAGTTAGTATAGTTTGAGTAATTTTACTGTTGTTGGAAGGTAGGGATGTGAATGAGGATTTCTTGTGTGAAAACTTATGTGCAGATTGTTTTATATTAATAGGATAAAATTGGGCAAAAGTCTTAAGTTACAGGTCTATTTGATTAGATAGATGTTTAATGAGGGGTATTGCACTAATCAAGGTAGAAAAATATATAAAAGAAATATCTTCATAATCTTTATGACTCGAGTTATTAAGCATGTTAGGGTATTTACAATCTAGTACCCTAAAATCATCTGATTTGTGAGTCATTGGCCAAAAGCTTGTTACATGGATCATATAGAAAGTTTAAGGGAGAGAGAGTGCAAAAAAGGAAATTTTGAAAAAAGCAAGTACATGAAATAGAAGACGCATCAAATGCCATGGTTAAGCCCCAAACACTTATTTGAGGGCTTGACTTTTGATGATGGATTATTAGCTTAATTTAGTTCTAGATGTCGAAGCAATCAAATAATTGGAGAATTCTTGTTTATTGATGTGTTGACTTACAATTAGTAGAGTCCACCTGAACTAAATAGGGTGATGATAGTAATTAAAAAAAAAATCAACATTAGTTCGCATAGTGGGAACGAGTGAACGGGAGAAAATTGGTGATGTATGAATCGTACGAGAAATAAAAGGATATAGTTGAGCACGGAGGGTTGGGAATTGAAACAACTTGTGGATTCATGGTTGACCACTTAATTCTTCACACACATACACATCGATTTTGCATTAAAAGAGTAGGGGTTGGTTTGGTATTGTGAATTTGAAACAAGTTTGTGGAATTAACACTGAGATCTTGAATCATGGGGTAAAAAGCTAGATTTTCTAACCAAATGTTATTTATTTTTGTTATGCTTGTGTATTCGTTGTTATTTAGGTTATAATTTTGTTTGAATGCAAACAAATGTTTTAGTTTAGGGGTGTTTGATAAATGCAATTTGTGTACTTATTCGGATTATATTATTAAACTTTTATGTCGTCAAAGTGTTAAATTTTACCTAACTTAGGTTGATTTTCTGTTATTTCAGTGATTGACAATTGAAAAAGAAAAAAGATCAATGGCTATTAAATGGAAGTTTGTGGACTAAATCTCACTGGAATAAAGTTGGAGGATCAAAATGAGGAGATAATGAAGAAAACGACTAACTCGCATTACATGAATTAATTGAAGATTTGGATAGCAAGCATTAATTAATTAGACCTCAATTTGGACTTCTAGTTAGATTAAAACATTGTGGCTTCGGTTATATATATACACACGCATGCAAAAGAAGCGGAGGCAAGAAATAGGAATTTTCTATTAACAATACAAGTTGCGGCTGAAGGCATAGGCTGAGAATTGGACTTTTCAATTAACAAAAAAAGTGGGTGGTCGGTTAGAATATAATTACACGCTTACTGTTGGACGGACGTAGACGTTGGGGAAGAAACTGGACTCCTTTATGGGATTCTTTTAGGCATAAAAAGACGGCATACTTGGAATTAAAAGGGGAGATACACACAGACAGAAAGGAGGGAATGACTGACAAAGAATTAAATTTTTTTTTTTTGGTCAGCGGCTGAGGTAGAGAAAAACAGTGGCGGAGAAGACATAATATACATCGGAAGAAAAGGCACGGCCATGGCAACTTCACTTCCGAAAATAATCATGTTTTGTTTCGTCAATTTTTAGTGATGTCGTTTCATTGTTATTTATTTAATTTAGACATTATGCTAGGTTAAATTTTTACATTGCTAGGATGAGAGAAATCCTTATTGTGAGATTTTTGGTTTAAATAATTAGCTTGACGTTAATTTGTTTAAATGTTTGGATGTTTATTATGGTTTAGCTTGTTTTTCAATTAATTGGCTATTAGTTCAATTATTTGTGAATTTTATTGTCATTGAGAGAGATAGTAGGATCGTTAGCACGTAGTAATAAGTATTGTGAGGTTCGATAGATGATAGAAATATACCTCTATGCTTTACATAATTCCTAAATGTTCTAACTCGTTTAATGCTCTCTTATATGTTAGTATTTTTTATACAAATATGGAAAGGTCACATATATGATTAAATTTAATTGCTATTGAGAAAAGTTTTTAAATAAATTTGAAACTTTGACCAACTCACATGATAACAACGATTAATTTTAATTGTTGTACTAAAAATGAAATAAAAAAGGAAATCTACATCTTAGTAATGCATTTAAAAAATTTGATTTCTAGTACGTGATAAATTAGACATAGATTTATTACAATTCATTATTGATATTCGATTAAAGGTATTATTAACTTTAACTCGATAAACCACGTAGTTTTCGTGGGTTCAACATTTAATTCACCATTATATTATTAGATCACGATCTCGTGTACTTGCGGACTTTTAAATGGTCAACTATTTTTAAGAATAATGATGATTGAACATGTTGATGGATAGAGAAATGATGGACAGACTTCCTTTGTAACACCAGTTTGGATTTTTTTTATTTCAAACTGTTCAATCATATGTTGACACGTGTCCCCCAATTTTGAATCTATTTTTGAGTCTCTTTGTTTACCATGATTGTATTGTTAAAAATACACCTGCCTGTGACTTATATTTGCAAAAATTCTTGTACTTAGATCCTCGATCCACACAATAAACTGCATTTTTATATACTTTAATATCATTCACAAATATTAAGGTAAAGTGCTGATTAAACCATGTTTAAAGACTTTAATAATGGATTTGGCTCAACAAAAGAAGTGAATTAATTTAGGGCAACACACCCTACCCTAGCCAGGCTAACCTTAACCACAAAACGAGGTTAATCAAGCCGCTGATTAGTTGGATATGCGGCAGACAGTGATTCTGCTAATTAACCAAAATTTCTTTTGAAAGCTCTAATTAAACAAGTATAATCTGATGTACACGCGCGTATATGTAAATAAAATAATGCATGTAGAAAGTAGAAACCATGAATTTAATGTGATTGAGATAGAGTATTGAAGGATTAATATAAGAATTGAATAATTCTTCTATCTAAGAATTATTAAAGAGAGACTTTATGAATAGAATTTTATACAACTATAAAAGAGAAAATCTTATACTAATTATGTTGACCTTGAGAAATGTATCTCCCACATGGTCAACAGCTTGTAACTTCACGTAAGCTCTTCCTACACACTGGAACACACTGTTAGTCACTCATGGTATTTTTCCAATGGCGGTGAATGCCACTAGCACTCCAATGGTCAAGTTAGTTGATGAACGTTGAAGAGAGTAATATAGAGGGTAAAATATGTTTGTGATCATCATTCCGTTTCGTTACCTTCAAACGATTAAGTGCATGAATTTATATAAGGATTTGAAGTGCAATGCTCATCGTGCAATGAGAAGACACGTGGATATCCGGTGTCAAGAATAGCTCATATTTCCTCCTAGATATCAATTTATCAATCATAGGTTAACGGGTATTTAATGCAGCGTTTAATGTTCTCTGCCAAGTGGGCTGCTGTCTTGACATCTTGGCGTCTGCTGCAGATATGTCACGTCATCAATCATATAAAAATGTGTAAAGATCTCTGGGTAGAATAGGGTGACGACAATATGCTAGCTTCAACAATGAGTAATCCCTCCATACCATTTCAACGTATTTCACCTCAACACTTCTCACTTCGTCACTTTGATAAGGGAGGTAAACAATAGACCCGAGGCATTGGCAGGTCGGCAAAAGGTTTCTTGAGGTGACACTTGAGCACATGATGGTGGTGGAGTGCAGGCCTTGTTTTGTTTAGTTGGTCGCCACATTGCCTATGATTTGTTGTCTCATTATTAGAGGCGTAATAGTAACCCCCGCTTTCATGTATGGGTTATTTATACGATGCGTGGACTTCATTGAGTTCGATTTTTGAATAAATGTATGTTGGCTGACATGGAGCTTCATATGTTGAGGCAGCTGATATGGAGCCTCATCATTGGAGGCGTAACAAATTACAATCATAAATTCTATGAAAAAAATATCTATAACAATGTAATTGTATTGGGTATGTATAGTTTAAATCTAAACTTTCATAGAGCTCATGTGAAATTATTTAAATTTAATATTTTCAAAGGTGCATACAAAATTCATATTTTTGTTAAAATTTAATCACTTAAACAATTTTCACACATAAGTAATAAAAAATGTCAATTTTATCATTTAAATTTGACATTTACCAATATATATACACACACGACATTATTTAAAATTTTAAGTTGTAAAATTAGATAAAAATGTACCGCTTTGTATTTTATCTTTAACATATTTTCTCAAGTGCAGATCAAATTATTTTTCATCAAAAGCATTACATGCTTAAAGTTTTTATAAATATGGATAATGGTGAGACTTGATTTAAAAATTCTTGTCCATTTTAATACTAGATTGAAAAAATATAGCGAATGTTTAAACTTTTAAAAAGAAACCGATTTATTTATGTAAATTAAACTTTATGTATAATATATGTGTGTTTTATGGGCGTGTTATATATCCGTGTGATTTGAATTGAGGTGGGTATTAAGTAAATAAATCCAAGGCCTAGAAACCTATATATTGGATTATTAAAGATCACAAATGTCAATAAACTGCCATAGATGCTATGTAGCTTCAAGTTCTAACGCTGATTAGGCTACCAGAACCACTAGGCACAATCCGGATTCTATGAAATAGGCATAAAATGCTTGAGATATATTCCATCCATTAGTAATTTATTTTATTCAATAAATAATTTTTGTGTATTTGTTTTCAAGATTATTTTTGCTGCTACGCTTCTATGCTCAATATATATATATATATATTCCATCCATGACATATTTAATTTGCGTTATTAGGAAAAGAAATACAAAATGGAATTATTTAGCTAAAGGAAACCAAATTATGGAATAAAAGCACATTCCCTCTGAGCGACAACCGCATACACCAAGATTAAATTTTGAAACTAGTTTAGACACCACCTTATGGCACTTTGCTCGAGCATAGTTAGTGAATTTTGTGATCTTGCTAATTTTCTTTATTGCAAAGGGCTAACTTTTCGCCATCTAGGTACCCTATAGAGAACGGCCTAAGGGCATTGGATACTTGATTGATCAGCATAGACTAGAAACCTCCAATGATTCTATTCTCCTTACATGGAGGGGCGTGTTACAAGTTACTTTTGACATTTTCTCTTGGAAGGGAATGTATCAGTGTTCATGAAAGAGCTACAACTTCTGAACTTTAACTAAGAAATTAAATATGTACAAACAAGTTCACTGAATCTAAAAACATCAAAAACATTTGAATGAGATTTAAATTATGTAAGTGAAGTTCAAAATCAAAAGATAAAAACCATAAACATCTCCAATGGGGCCGTTGATTGCACCAAAAAGTGTCATTTTGTCACAAAATGTTTACATGGCAAGGAAAAA
>CAIGRP010014595.1:0-17072 GCA_903798385.1 Fraxinus cuspidata
CAATTCAAAAAACTAAACAAATATTATAATAGTCCTGATTAATAAACTTTAAGAAAGTATAGGAAATCTTTGCATATATAAAAGTAAGGGTAAAATAGTATTCTTAGCACTAGAGGCCTTTTAAACAAAAAACATTTATAAGTTGCCTAATTAAATGAATACCCCTAAAAGAAAGTGGCACATGAATCCCGAGCATGTCCAATAGGTTTGGCTTTGTGGGAAAGAATGTCAAGCCCTATCATTACAGCCATGGGGATATTGTTCACCAAACGTTGCTTATCATTTATCTCCCTTGTATTACGATTATGCAAATATGATGCAATATTTATATAATTAGTCCACGAATGTCATTGATTTCTTGTATGTAAATGATTGAAATAAATGTGTAATTGGTCTAGAAAGTTTAAACCAACGTGTTTTAACCCATTTTATCGAATTAAAAAACTTTCAAATTCAACGAGTTCCATCAATTATATTCAGTAACTTCTTCTTGCTTCATCGAATCAATAACTACTTTCGAGAAGATCACAATAATAGGCCATAAAAGACTTGGGATTCAAATTGAAAAATAAGGTAATGTTACACAATTAAAAAATACTAATTTCAAAAATTTTATAATCATCCTACAATCAAAAGGTTGTGATCACGAATCCCACAAAATTAGGGATCGAAAAAGGGTTAAGATTGAAGATGATCGAGGAAAACAAAGATTATGGTGAAGATTTCGTGGGGGAGAATTTCATAAGATTTTTAGGGAAGAGGAGCAAAAATTCTGCTTGATAACACAAGATCGTAGCTCAGAATACACAGACAACTTACTCACCATTTTCTGGGTTTAGGAAAATTGTGTAAAGTTACTTTAAAAAACTATGAGATTTCTTGGAGTCTCATAAATCATATCTATCAATTGTTCACCCTTCAGTTTGAAAGTGTACACTAGGCAATGGGCAAACTATTATTGTTTAGCATGACTTTACACCTGCAATAGATAGGCAATTTGGAAGAATAATTTAGGCTTTTAAAACTCTGATGTTGGCTTGTTTTACTAACTTTCAAGTTCAAGATGATTCGAATGAGTTCATAGCTTAGGATGAGTTTGCATAAAAAAATTAAATATAAAAAAAAAAAAAACTTATAATCTACTATTTGATCGCAAGCATGTAATTTGTATAAAAAGTAAATAAGTCTCAATTGTCTACAACTTATTTACATGAAAATTAGTAATTAAATGTAATGTTTAAATAATTTAATTTTCAACCTATAAAATGTTACATTAGTCCATTTTTTATTGGTGAATTTATGAGAGTGTGTGTTGGGGCAGGCGGGGGAAGATTGCCTAGAAAATAAAAACATACCCTTCCCTAAAGAAAAATAATTTTCTTTTTTTTTTTTTGGAAAAATATGGTTACATGACCAAATTTTTGAAAATATTTTTCATTAAACAATATGCCAATAAAACATCCCAAATTATGAATTTAGTCGAAAAAAATGCATTTTCATGTACAATAAAGTCAATCGAGCACACTCTTAGTATAAAACCATAAGAGACATTATATGGAAGAAAATATCGACCACGTGTTTTTGAGATGTGGTAGAAAATTTTTTTGCTAGTCTCAGAGATTGTTCAACAAAGAAACAATGTTGAAAAGATTCAGTAGTGAAATAAAATTGCTCAAAGCAGACAAAGAAGGGAAGCAATTATAATTTGATTTATTAAAGTCTCATTGGGCATAATGAGTTTAGAAGAAAGAAAATTTGTGCATTCATTTTGTGGACCCCTTTGAGATAATTGATCCGAGAGTAGGTGGATTAGGTTATTAGGTCATATTATACGATCGTTGTCATAAATATGTAATAGAGCCCTGCTTTAGGTCCCGGGGGCAAAAACAGTGGCACTCCCCTATTAGCAGCCCCGCCTCCAATAGGGGGTCGCCAACAAGCGTCCCTATTTTTTGTCCCGGTCATTGAGTTGGGACAAATTGCTTTAGCCTATGTAATATGCTTCATATTTATGTATTTAGGAAGTAATTTCAAAAAATTTAAAATTCTTAAAAGGATATAATACATATCCATATATTAAAAGAAATGGATAAATTTAACAATGGTACTTTTAGTAAAAAAAATTAATGTTGTGGAAGAGGTAATTTGAGAGTGCAAGAATGGGATGCAAGCTAATTAAATACACATATCCATATGGTGTATTTTAATTTTAAGGATGAAATATATCATTAGGGGGTAAGGATTTATAACACTGTATTTTCCTTTATATTAATGTGGTACATAATTATGATTTTAAGCTAAATTCATACTTAATACTTAATTCGTACATATATCTTTATTGTTACTTTTTATGTCATTTAGTGGAAATGTACTTTGAATTCCCTAGACAATCAAACTATCTAATAAATTTAAATTTAGTATGCATATTAATTCAATTAAATCGAAATAAGCTATATGATATGTTTATTTATTTATTTATTTATTTGTTTTGTATTTTATATAAATTGAAGTTAGACAATTTATTGGAACATTCAATTTTTATTCATATTATGTGAACTTTATATAATCTATGTTAACTAATAAGTTGACATTAAATAGGATGTTTGACCACCTAATGAAGCCACTTTAGTGGAATTTTAAGTATCTAATTAGTGTAAATAATCCCTACATGGAATGTCAAAGAATATAGTTCGGATTTTCGTAATTTTTATACCTCTCTTTGCAAAATAGAACAAACTTTCTTTGTGTGTCCAATCCAAAAATGTACACCCCCTTCTCTCCCAGTTTCTACTTTATGGAATATTAATTTTCTACATCAAAACCTATTTTCTTAAACGCCATCTGAATTTTGCACTCAGAAATCAAGGGGGCCTTAATAAGATTTATTGATACAAAGAAATATAAAATCACTCGTCATTGCTGATCTCAATCTAAGTTGACAGACAGAGGTGGCTGATGATCATGTGTGATGTGGCTGAAATTGGTATACAAACTATGCCATGATGGCCTCGTGCTCCTACCTTCGCGCCTATACCTCGACCTTTTGCCACATCTAAACCATAATTTTATCTGCAATCTTGAAGCCATAATTTATCTACAATCTTTCTTAAATTAAATTAATAATTCAACTCTCACTACAAAAAATAACCGGCTTCGCGACATAAAAATGTTGTCGCAAAAATTGGGATTTTATTGCAAAAGTAATTTTGCGACGACAATATGTTTGTTGTGGGTATTTCTGCGCAATATGAGTCACGGATTGTATTTTGCGATGACTTTCGACCATTCATCCCATTAATAAAATCGCGACACTATTTGTTTGACGCAAAAAATACGAAATAACAACACAATATTTGTAGCCATAATATCGTCGCAAAGCATATATGTCACAAAAAATTTTAAGGGCGATAAGTTAGTTTGTCACAACGAATATTCAATAAAGTTTTTGTGATAAAAATATTTGCCGCGAATATTATATTAAAGGTATAACTTAGTTACCTATTGTATTTTGCAACAAGTCAAGAACACATGCTCGTAGTTATATCTCTTTAATAACAAGTCATTTTTGTCGCGAAATATGATTTACAATGTGTTTCAAATGTTGCATAATATATATTTTAAGACAACATTTGTAGTAAAATTTATTACGTAACAAGTGATCTTTGTAATTAAATTTATTTCTCAACACAAAGAGTTTGTCGCGTCATTATTTGTTCAACAATATAGTCATTGTCTAATTTATTTCGTGATTATTTGTCTCTGTCACGTATTTTATTTTACAACACATAAAATTATTGCACAAATTATATCATTCACTGGATTTTTTCACTCTACAATAGCCAACCATATACATGCAAATTAGCAAAAAGAATAAATTACAGTTTTCCCAAACATGAAGCTAGATAGCTAAATGTTAGATACTATAAACAAAATTTGCTACCTTCGTCATCATGAAGCTCGGCTGTATGGGAATAACTTCTTTTTTTTCTAGACTTCCCACTGTAGGTTCTAGCTCCGCCCTCAATGGCATACACAGTATCCATGCCTTCAATGACTTTACCAAAAACATCATGCTCAATGTCCAGCCTGTGAAATTATCTTAGTAGTGAGGAGAAGTTGCAGAGAGTATATTGGACCAAGTTTAGAAGTTACTTTTGTCAATAGTACGAATTACCGCAAAAACGAAGCGTACCAGCTTGTCTTTGCCTTGGTAATAAAAATTTGAGAACCGTTGGAATCAGGTCATGAATTCATCATTAGTAACAACACCTGCAACAATTGCATGCAGCAAAATATGAAAGAGAGAGAGAGAGAGAGAGAAGGTGACTACAGCTTCAGTTATAAACAAGTCCATTGCATGAACCAAGACAAGATATTGGTTACAGAAGATTGGTTAAAGAGAGAGACAAAGAGTAGTAGTCATATCTTTTATAGCAAGTGCATGCATAGCTTAAATTTATCAGACCCAAAAGCATCACCATTGGTTTAGCATCAAAACTACTATTTGCCTTCAAACACAATACATTAATGGAGAGTTCGCCAACTGTGAATACATGAAATCAAATAAGTATGGAGGAACGCACTATAAATCAACACAACCCTGGTGAGGCTTAACAAACAAAAGAAATCGTGACTAAGAATGCCAATATAGCATAAAAGAAGAATTGATAGAAGTTTTGATGAATAAAGGTATTGATGAAAACTAAGGAATGCTAAAATTTCCAATTACATGCCAGCATACCTTGTTTGCGGATTTTGAAGAAGTAAACCAGCTAGCTGAAGGAGACGTTTGCACTAGAGAGCTACCTGAATTATAGAAAATTGGTTAAACAAACACTTTGAAAGCAAACACTAATATACTTGAAAATGTCTAAATGAAATATCATGTGTCTTACCATTCTGTTCGGGTTCACTTTTAGGTGTATGCTTTCTCTTCTACAAAAGAATAATATAAAAAAATTAAAAAGCACCTAACATTTGAATTTAGACGAAAGTAAAGAAAAAACATGCAGTAGACTTACAGTTAGGAGAACATCCAGACCTTCCATGGTTGAAGGTTGTAAGTGTTCAAAGTCAACTTCAAATGATTAAGATATTTAAACCACAGTAATATCACCTTTTGAAACAAATACACATGCTCAAGAAACTAAACAAAAAGATCAAGTCCCTTCTTGAACTAATGTGGCTCCAAGCATAGTATTCATGAGGCAAAATAACTTGACACTCTACTTATTACCTTCAGCATTTATAATATCACTGGCGATAGCATGCCCAGCTTGTGCCAAAGAGACCAACTACACGTTATAATGCTAAGATAGATCAGATTTGAAATAATGATCATTATTGCAGAACACCAATCAAGGAAATATATCAACCTGCATTATAGAATTTTCCACCATCTATAGAATTTTTAGCAACAAATATTCCATGTCGCAAAAAGTAGACCTCATTGTATCAAAACACTTTGTTGCGAGAAATAAAAGTTTGTTTCCATAAGTTTTCCACCAAAAATATTTTGGTGTCTTGTTTCTCTCAAGTTTTTGACGACTATCTTTATTATTTGTCACGTCTTCTCTCATTTCACAATAACTTTGAATGTCGCCATATATTTTTTGGTACTTACTTTTTTTTGTATCAATTTTTTGCTACAAACTTGAAAAATGTGTCGGGGTAAATCACTTATTGCGACAAATTTTCGTATATTGCGAAATATATTGTCGCAAAATAACATTTTTGTTGTAGTGTCTTTCACCGTCTTACGTAAATACGGTGCTCTGCCGCATATTGGTCATGTTGATTGATTCCTGTTGTGGATTAGATGACTTGATATGAAGGATGTAACAAGACATACCTCTGCCTAAAGTAAAAAATAATTAAGGGGAATATTAAATATAAAGGTGAAGTACTTAGGAGTTGAGGTTTGCAAATATGTACACGGGACAAACGCGGGGAAAAAGAGAGCTTTTTTTTCCTAATAATAAACTTTTGAGTTTTATTGGTAAACCCTCACTTGTGACAAAAGAAAACCGTAGTTATAATTAATTACAAAAAGCGAAAAGAAGGCAAATTACATTTATCTAAACGAATGCAACCAACTGTTTCGAAACTAGAGATTGATTCTAGGAAATCTGAACGAGCTTGAGATCTAAGACGCGCTAAAGAATATGCCACCTGGTTAGCTTCTCGATAAATATGTGATATATCTATAGATGTAACATGAGCAAGCTCTAAAATATCCTCCCAAATTAGTCGAACAGTAATCTTGACTATGCCAAGGACATAGCATATTTGATGGCCTATCTTAAGAGCTGATACCATCAATATTTAGTTTATAAAAACCATATTGTGGGGAAACCAATTAACAAGAACTGGAGCTTTAACTCATATTGGCACCATAGGGATGTGTAGCACCCGTGAATAATAGAAAGAAAGAGACAATTTCTTTGGTTTTAGCATACCATTCAATTCGTGTAGCCAATGTACCTTAGCACAAATTCTGTGCAAGTTTACGGCTTCATCCTTAAATTTTGCAGAATTTTTGGCCGACCAAAGCTTCCAGGGAAGAAGTGGTGGGATAAGAAAAGCTACAAGATGTTCTTCTGTGGACCCACCAAAATGAGCATTCCAAAATAACATGGTAGACAGCCAAGAAATATTAGCATGAATTCCAACTCCAAATAATTTTCCAAAATATTGCCATGCTTGAAAAGCAATAGAACTAGTTGCGAAAATGTGATCTACTATTTCTACACGACCCTGTGAACAACATTGACACTCGGAGATAATAGGAACCCCACAACGCCAAACCACTTCATCCACTGGAACTACATTATGCCGAAGGCGCCAACAAAAATTTGAATTTTGTAATGGCAAGACAGAGTTCCAAATAATCTTATAAAGCAGAGAGCAATGTCTAGTATTTCTGACAAGAGACCAAACTAAGCTAGTAGAAAATAAACCATTGCTTCAAGGGTACCAAAGTATTTCATCTATACCACTGCGAAGCGAGACTTGGGAACGTTGAATTTCCTCCACTAAAGGCGAGCCACCCAAAGACAAAAGCTTATCCAGGTTCCATTTGCCATTTAAAACTACTTCATAAAGTCTCAAATTTGGGGTGTTGATTGTCCAACCAAATGAAGCCAAAGTACCCGAACCCCTCCAATTGTCATGCCAAAATAGAGCACTACCAACGTAGGTCAGCCATTTGCTATGTTCTAAAATGAATGGAAAAAGATGTGATATATGATTCCAAATACGTGAATCATTAATACTTGCAGAAAAGTTGGCCAAGTCTAGAGGATGACTGAAATACTTTTGTCTCATGAAATCTGCCCAGAGTGAGTGAGATGTAATTTTTCACCATGGCATTTTGCACTGAAGTGATTGGATCACATCAAAAAGACTACGAATTCCCTAACCTCATTCCTTATATGGAAAACAGATATTTTTCAAAGAAACCCAATGGCATTTAATACTCTCTTCTGATTCTCCCCAAAAAAAGTTGGCAAAGAGAATGAATCTCTTTAATGACTTTTATGGGCAGTGTGACCACAGAAAATAAATAGATAGGAATCGAACTTAAGACTAACTTCATTAACGTGAGCTTTCCACCCATTGATAGAACCTTTCCTTTCCATCCCGCTAATTTTTTCCTTATTTTATCAAGCACGGGGGTTAAGATTGAAGAAACAAGTTTGCCGTAATGTGGAGGTGATCCGAGATAAGTAAAAGGGTGGGAATTTTCTTTGGAATCTGTTGTAGATGCAATAATACGTTTTCTAGAAGTTGCAACTTGTTTGTGGACTATAAAAGAACTCTTGGCCACATTAATTAACTACCCAGATACAGTTTCATAACGTCGAAGAATTCCATTAAATTATTAAGGCTACGTCGAGTGCCATTAGTAAACACCAAGAAATCATCTGCATAGAGAAGATACGATATAGGAGAACATCTAGAAGGAACCTGTGCAAGAAGCTTCGTAAGACCCGTACTAAGTGGTTCTTCACTGAGAATAAATCACAATGGTGATAATGTGTCGCCTTGTCTAAGGCCAACTCCCAAAAGAAAAAGCCAAAAACTTATTATTTATAAGTGAATAGGGCATGACAACTAATGGTATCTTGTATAACATCAAGTATATATAAAGGACAGCAATGAATGGAGTCATTTTTAATTTTATGAAGAAGAAGAAGAAGATGATGATGATCTTTAGGATATTTTCTTTTTCTTTTCGACCACCGTATCGTACTTATATTATAGGCCTCATTCTTCCATTTTTTTTCATGTGATATGTAATATATTTCACTCTTAATAATAATATTCACCTATAAAAATAATTATGATCCACGTGGACTCTTATGTCAATCACGAAAGGACGTCATCGCACGCCCTTGTGTCTTTGAACGTTTGCACCTTGATCGTGGAGGCACGATTAAGCAAAAGACCCCTCAATCACCAAGGCTTGCTCAAAGCAATTCAATTCACACAACCATAACACTTTGTTAAGAACATGGTTGGAAGCCTCAGCCAGCCATAGGACCAAAGCCACGATGTGACACTGGGCATAGATGGAAACCTAGGTACGAATTTTGCCAAAAATCATCCTGAAAGTCAGTGCACTAAATCCATATCTGCACATAATGGATCATTGGACAAGCGTTGCAAAGCACAATATTCAACAAACTTTGGAAATGGGACCTAGTTCTAAATCTCAAACCCCAATCTGACGGTTTTATTACGTTTTAAATCTTTTTTTTTTTATGTACTTTTTCTTCTGATGGATTTTCCGAAGCTTTGTAGCTTTCAACATTTGCACCGTGAAGACTGTTTGGAGTCTAAAGTATGAACTGTGAATCATGATGGATTTATTGGTTTATGAAATTAGGATAGTTGGACATTTATCAAAACTTATACTTAAATTAACATTATAATATTTATATTTCATTTCGGAGGTTAAGATGGTATTTTATTGCCTGGTCCATGTTCAATTTACATCAATTTTGAAAAAAAAATTGAAATTGTTTATCTTTACTTTACTTTAAAATTTTAACTGATCATTTTGAGTTTTAACTACAATTAAAATATGAACTCAATCCAAACTATTCAAAACTGTTTCTTTTTCAGGTAGACGTGAAACCAAACCAATGATTTTAAAAGCGATTTTGATACAGTTCTCTAGTTTTAGAATTTATGCTTATAGCCTGGCTTTTTCCATTGGGTAAAATTTGATATTATTTCTTTGTAGATGTACAGATGATGATTTACATGTTGACAAAGCAACCACCCTACTACAAGATTAAAAATTGATCAGTTTGGTGTTCTGGGGAAATAGTCAATTGGGATTAGTGTTTTGAGAATATAGAGTGGAGAAATATGGCAAGATAGGATAGGTCAAGTGAGAGAGAAGGTTCGGGTTCCACATTTCGGTTGCAATTGTTTTAGAGAGATGAAGATGAAAAGAAAATTCTTTTTCCTTATGAAGGAAAAGAGGTCTTTATGTTGTTTCTTTCTTTTCTTACATTTAATTAGAAGAAAATAATCCAGAAATGAAATTTCTTTTAAGAAATAAGGTGTGTTCAAGGAACAAACATTTTTTATGGTGAAATTGGACCAAAGTGACGGAAACGATAAGTGTGATGATTAAAACAGTAGTCTTGAATTCACATACTCTCAATACATTGGGAACATTTTTGTAATTAGTGTAAATTTATTTAGGGATTGACAAAACTTCCGAACCGAACCGGATCGAATTGGATTCGAACCGAATCGAGCGGTTCTTCATAGGTTAAATACAAAACGGGTATCTGAATCTAGAACCGATGGATTTGGTTCCGTTCTTGATTCTAAACCAAATAAGAACCGAATCTAAATATTTTTTTAATTTTTTTATATTTAATTAACAAATTGGCAAATTAACTAATTTAGTGATTAATGCTCCAACTCTCAAGACAATTCAAGCAATTGATGATTAATCAAATAGTTGGTAAATATTACCAATACATAAAAATAATTTATTTTTATAACTTTTAATTTATATTTCATTTTTTTATGTATGCTGCTTGAAGCAAATGAATTATTGATATAGATCACCAATGTTTTAGTATTAGTATATACTTTTAGGCATTTGTATACAATGAATTAATTTTATTGGAAAACTTTTTATTTATGTGTTTTTAAAATGGGTTACGTTAATTTGTAAAAGTTACGAATGAACGTGTCATTAGTTGTATTTATGTAGTGTTGCTGTAAATGTTAAAAAAAATTAATTATGGTACAGAATTGAACCAAACCCAACAGTTCCATAGTTATACTTGGACCTGACACTTTCATTTATTAAATACCCGAAAATTTTGGTTCTGTTCGATTATGAAGAAAATCGAACCGAACTGGACCATGTCCAACCCTAAATTTATCTAGGAAGTATCTAAACCACATTTAGATAAGATGTGAAATTAATTAATATAAAGATGTGCTTGTGACCTTATAAAAGCATTTGGGGTACCTTATTCGCTAATCGTAATGTGACAATTTTGGTTCATTCATACTTATAGTGTTTAGATTTGTATAGAAGACTTGGGGACCACTTGTGCAATTAGTACAAATAAGTTTAGGAAATATCAAATCTAATTTAGATAAGATGGGATACGAATCGATAGAAAAATGTGGTTGAAAAACTTTTACATTTGTCTCGATAATGCGATGATAATGAAAGACATTTTAAAGGCTTTGTATCTACTCATTGTCATAGATGAAGGACCACGAAACTCAAACTTCATTTATTAAAATTTTGGTTCACTCGTGATTTTCGTGTTTAGATTTGGACAAAAGAATTGGGGACCATTTGTGCAATTAGTACAAATTAGTCTATGAAATATCTAATCTAAAATTAATATAACATGGGGTTGGAAAAACTTTGCTTTTGTCTCAATTATGCAATGATATGAAACCATTTAATATAAGTAAAATTCACTCATAAATTTAAAAAAAAAAAAAATCATTTACAAGTAACCTATATGTAAATCATTCACTTAATGTTAAATAACTATTTAGTAAGTAAAACTTTACTAATAAGTAGACATTGATTTATAAGTACACTTACAATTAAAAATCTTGGATGAGTAAAACAATTCACTTATAAATAAAATGTTTGGCTAAAAGTAAAATTTCACTTGCAAGTACAAATTACTTATAAGAAAAGAATGGCGTACATGTCAAAAATTATTTATTGAGAAATTTATTTATGATTTAAAAAATATTGTCAATAAATTTATTTATGATTAAAAATGTAATTATACATAAAAATATTTTATCTGTTTCTGACATGAGAGACATTAAGATAGAATTAAAATTGAAAATGTGATTGTATTACACAATGATAATATTGTGAAGGAAATCATCCATGACATCGAGCATGTTTGGTTGGCAAGAGAAGTATCTTCTCAAATAATATTTTCTCTCTCATGCTTATAAGTTACCCGAAACATGGTTATCATCACATATCAAAAGTTATAAAAGTATGAAAAAGTAAAATGAACACAAGATATTTTTGTGGACAGAGTTTCGTAAGATTGAATGATCACTTCCAACACCTAATCCCCCAATGAACATTAAAAAAAAAAAGAATAATGGTTTTTATTATAACATCCTCAAAACTGAAACCAACATACAAGATGGTCTAATTACAGCTATAGAATCGCAGAGACTTATCTTTTAAGTATCCAAACAGACCCTATGATAACTTTTCACCAAGAACACAAAAAACCTAATCAATAACCTTTTGAAACCAAACATATGAAAGAACACTCTGTGCATGATCATCTTACACCAAGTAGGAAAACAAAAATCAGAAAGAAGAAAGAAGATTTCTTTCAAAAGTCACCTCTACAATTAACACCAGCATTTCATGCAAACCGTCCACTTAAAAAGATGTTGTCGCACACATATCACACGTGCGCATCACAACATCATCACACTCTTAGACATTATATAAAGAGATAAAGGCAGGGATTCTTCCCATTCACATTTCACTAAAGCTGCCTTTAATCTCTTTCTTCCTTTCTCTCACTGATGGAGTTCTCCATGAGGTCATTTGCAGTGGTGTCCCTCCTGCTGTTGGTTTCCCTGTCCACTGGTTTGAAATTTATTCAACTCCACAGCTTGTCAACTACCTTTAATTAGCCTTGCATGCATGTTAATTTGCCAAATAAGAAATAACCCAACATTTTTAATTTCATAGCAAAGCATTTGCATTTTTTACATTGGATTGTATTATACATGTATATATTGAACTGTTCTTGTGTATTAAACTAGAGTTAAATTGACTCTTTTCTTGTATTAAGCAGATATGAGTGGTCCTCTTGTGGTGGATGCTCAATTATGTGTCCCGGTTCTTTGTGCTAAATACTGCTCTGGTCTGGGTTTGCCAGGATGCTGCCCTGGACCAGTTGGCTTTAGGCCTTGTCAATGCACAAAATATTGCCCATGTATGTAAACATAAACTTAATGATATGTTGCCTTACAGATTGAATCTGGCAAGACAAAAAGCTTCCTTATGTTTGCACTAAAATTTCCCCTTATTGATTGCAGATGCTGGCTCTGTTACAACAGAAATTACTGAGGAGGTGACGGCTGGTGAAACAGGTGAAGAGCGTTTCATCAAGGAGACAGTAATTGCTTGATGCTTTACTGCAACAGCAGGAGAATAAACTACTTAACTATCTATGAAGCTCGTTGAATTAATAAACCTGCAGATCTCTGTTTGGAGACTACATTAAACTGGCTTTATTAAATAAACTGTAGTCTTTGCTTGGGGACTACATTGTGGAAGTGTACCCGTCTTTAATTACATGTACTATGTTTTATATTTTAATAATTTTTGCTGTCTTCTTTTAGTTTTTATCAAATTGATATTTGCATTAACATCAATACTAAGTACCCCATTTTCCTACTAATTTAGTCCATGTTTCATCCAGCTTAAAAAAGTGATTTAAAATCTAAATCAAAATCAACTATTAATTATAACCATACGTTTCAATGAATCTAAAACTTTTCAACCTCACATTTATCGATTTTGATAGAAATCTACTAGAAAACTTATTTTTATCTAAACCAAACTCAAGCTTAATGTTGACAAACAATATCATTATTGATTAAAATTGACAATGAACAAGTTTTTGTCAATTTTATACTAATTACTGAATAACCATTCTGTCCCCATAACCCTAGTTATATGATTATTGTGTCCGTTGCAACTCTAGTTCTTCCCTATATATAGGACTTTGGTTTTCAACAAAATATACATGTTTATTGACTTCTATATTTTTATTGTTTCTCTCTAGCAAAACTTATTTATCTTTGTGCTCACGAATCTCCAATCAAGTTGAAGTAGAGAAAAACAATTTCTCTTATGTTAAAAGAAAGACATGAAAATCTAATTATTGAGTTCATAAAGAAACCCTTTTTCCGCTGAAAGAAAATATCAGTATTATCTTAACTTTAAATTGTATAACAAAGGGATAAATATTATTTTGTCTAATTGAATGACACATGCTTGCTTGAATGAAATTTATTATTTGTACAGTATTATAGAAGAATAATATATTATTTTTCTTTTAGAAGTAACAATCTAAATCAATAATTTGGAAGACTATTATTTATCCACTCTTGAAGAGATGGTCGATTTGTGAGTCCATAGCTATTCACTATCACTTGTGATAGAGGATCATGGTCTATCCACACTGCACTACTTACAGAGATATTAGACATCTTTCTCGTTCGATCTTGATCCTATTTGACACATATATTGGGAAGGAAATCAAATTGCTAATTCACTTGCTTCAAATGGATGCAATCAACGCTGGACAAGGAGAATAGCCCTCTGGACTTACCCCGACGATTTAATGTCCTTGTACACATTGATAGATTTCGCCTTCCAACTTTCAAAGTTTTTAGGCTTTGTTTTTTCTTTCTTTATGTTGTATAGGAGGAAGTATTTACCCATTTAATGTTTTGCATTTGTACTTGTGATTATAGGTCAATTTTATGTTCTTCTCCCTTGTAGTCGTTCATGTTCCATTCATATCGTGGTAGAGAAATTGTAAACCCTCTGTTGTGTCTTAGCGGAGTGTAAAATACATCGAAACTGTGACGGTGCCTTCATAAAAAATTAGCCTATAACTATCATACAAAATTGGGGAGAATATATGTTGAGAGAAACCCTCTATTTATAGGGACACAAAAGGAAATTTTAGTTTCTATTTAATATAAATTTATAAAAACATTCATTACAAATAGAAAGCTAAAAAACCTACTTTATGTCAACATACAATTGCATATATATCCTAACTGAATAATACCATGTCAATTCTTATGAACCTCCAACTTCACTTTGAATTATCCAAAACCTCCAAATAGGAGTTCTTACATGTCTCTTCCAAATTGAATATTCACCTCTTCAATCATCTTGTTCATTCGATCACTTAGGAAACGTTTGGTAAACTTTTTCTTCTACGACCATAATCTTGAGATTAAGAAATAACATACACCACCATAATGTATATATGCCCGTGGAATCAATAAATTCTAAAAATTTCAAGTCGGTCCATGCCAAAAAACCTCGCTAGAAATTACGGTGCAACTCTTACGTACTTGGCTTTTCTAGTAGTTCATAAGTCACAGACGCAAGTTTTTCGCCACACACCCAGCATCAATGTAAAGAAAATCCTTTAGCTGCTATCCAATTTATTTGTCAAAATGGTATATGCACACACCTTATTTCTTAAGGGATAATTTCGTCCATAAAAATTCTAGGAATTTTCTACAACGATGTAAAGAAAATCCTTTAGCTGCTATCCAATTTATTTGTCAAATGGTATATGCACACACCTTATTTCTTAAGGGATAATTTTGTCCATAAAAATTCTAGGAATTTTCTGCATCAACAATCTTCTCTCACTTTTTCATATGTTTAGATAATGTTTATTGAAATTACGAGGTTCAACATAAATTACACCTAGAGGATGGGTGAATAGGTGATTATGTGAAATTAAAGAACTAATAATTATATATCAACAAGTCATTTTTAATTATCTCTAGATGATTAATCAATCAATCCAATTTCCCAATATTGAAGTGCCGCAGTTAAAACAGTAAATAATACATAGCATAATCACCGAGAAACCCTAATTAAGTAAAAACTCCGGGCACTTTGCGAGTCAAAAATCCACTATAAATGAATTAAAACTTACAATCCGTCATACACGACTACCACTAGTATTTTGTGACCTCATGACTGTAATTCCTATGGCCCTTCTGGATTGTGTGCCCCTATCCAAACTCCCGACTACAATTTTCAAAGTTTTCTTGGACTGCGTTCCTGTACCAACTCCTGACTTTATGAATTCGTTTATCTCATAAGGATCAATGAAGAACTCTGCGCTCTTCAACAACAACTTGAACTTCAGTCACATTCTCTTTATCTTTAAAACATTTACAGATGTTTAGGAAGTGAGCAGTTTGGTATTTAGATTAAATGGATTCGATGTTTTTCCACCAGAACAAATCAAACTATGAAGATTAAAAGCTATGGATAAATTTGATGAAGAAGATATAGAGCAATATGTGATCTCTCAAATGTTCAACTCTCATGAAAAACGTTCAGTGGCACGCTAGTATACTAAACTATAGGTTTAGGGTTGCATGGCCCGGACAAAAAGCCTTAAAAACGTGAATTAAAACTTTCCGGATGACACTATGGCTCAAGCAAGGGCTTAGTGACAGGATTGAAATTAATATGATGTAAAAGTCAATGAGTAAGTTGCAATTTGTAGAAATTCAGTTGTATAGGCTCTAGGGTTCGAGTATAAGAAGAAGAGAAAAACGGTGTTGCAATTTCGCTAGCTCATCGCAATGTTTTCGCTTGAGCTGCACAAACAGAAACACGTCACTCGCCTATCGCCTTGTCCTTACTTGAGCGGCAACCTATCGCTCGCCTTTCGCTAAGCCCTCACTGGAGCCATAGGTTGTCGCTCAAGCAAGGACAAGGAGATAGGCGAGTGGTGATGTTTGTGTTCCTGCCACTCAAGCGAAGACGTGGCTATGAGTTAGCGAAATTGCAGCACCATTTTTCTCTTCTTTTCATACTCGAACCTTAGAACCTATACAACTCAATTTATACACATTGTAACTTTCTCATTGACTTTTATCCACAAATTTATGGAATTCATTTATAATATTTACTTATCTACCACTTATTTTTATTTTTTTTATAAATTAGATTATGTATGAATACTTGTGAAACATGCTTCTTGTATAATATATCAATAATAAAAAAAAATGTATTTGTATTTTGTTAGTTTAGATGAAGAAAAGTCTCTATTTTGTTTGTTTTCTTTTCTAACATTTAACTGGAAGTAAATAATCCACACAAAATTGCTTTCAAGGAACAAGGACAGAAAGTAGTAATAATGGCTAAATTTTGTTGCAAGGGTTTGAGAAATGGATGGTGGTGGAGAAGAAGATCATCATTGAGTGAAGAGAACGATCCGCCAAGGGCATAAGAAAAATATGGAAGACAATGGGAAAGGAAAGGGAAAGAAAATTGAAAACCAACCATGTTAGGTCAACGACCTCTCTGGGCGATGATGTAAGATAGTATTTATTCAGTCGGCTTTCACCAAATGATTGAATATGATTTGACACCATAATTGATCAAATTTATCATGTAACTCACTTGGGCCATTTGAAGCAGCCTAATTATATTAGTGCTGCTCATGGCCCAACTCAAATGACTTGGATGAATTTTGAGGTGTTAGCCCTTTTTGCCATTTTCTCTTTGGGCCTATTATCTTAACCTAAAAGCCTAACCTATTCCTAATCTATTTAGTTGGTTGTTTACAATTGATTAAGTGTGAAAATAAGAACAGGCAGCCGTCCCCTTTGGTGAAAGTGTGAAAACTGGTTCTTCCTTTGGTATTGCTTTGTGCTTCCTTTGAGAATCCCTTTCACTACATAGGCTTTGAGGCTGTTTTGGGCTGCAATCTTTATCCCCTAGCTCTTTGTGGGCTATC
>CAIGRP010014596.1:0-14965 GCA_903798385.1 Fraxinus cuspidata
TTCCAAGATGCCACAAAAAGGAGTTTCCCCTCTAGACCAGGTTGTCTCCTCTAAAACATGCATTCTGGAATGAATCTCGATGGATCTCCTATAAAAGAAGTAACCATATAAAAGGATTATCCTTTTGTTCTCTTTTCCCCTCATCTCAGTTCTTTTATACTCCATGCTAGATAAGATTCTAGATAGTATGATCTATGACACGGATCATTTTTCCCCTGATATCGAATAAGATTAATGCTGCTTGTGAAACCAGAGCCTTCACTTGGGATTGATTTTTATTGGAATCAACCAAATGCTCTGTTAACAAACTCCAACGAATTTTTCGTGCATTGAGCTGTGAGAAGAGAGAAATGATAGTCTTTCCTTCATTGTCTTAAAGTTTGTAGATTTTGTAACTAGTGCACCAGTTGCAAAGTGAGAGTGTATAACAACTCCATCTTAGAGCTTGTTTGTGAAGTGTTTATAGACGATTTAAATTATAAATAACTAAAAATGAATAATGAATAAGTAGGGAGTACTTATGGGTCTCTCGAAATGTGGATGATAAAAGTGCCTTGAGTGTTATAAACATGAGCCAAACATAGGCTTTGGTGACTCAAAATAAGTGATATTGTACGCAAATTGAACGTGCTTAGATAATTTTATATTGCCTCGTGTATTACTTACCTATAAAGTAGCTTGTTAGTGTTAGCACTGGTGGAAATAACATGTTCTATTGTGTGTGACTATACAACAAAGGAGGGCACCTTCCCAGAAACTACAGTAGTTGTAAACTTCTTATACTAAATTCTACTATTTTCCATGATACGTCCTTGGAAGATAATGTTTTCATATCAAAATTGTTAGGAATTTGAGGATGTGATATGACACGATATGAAGTATAGATCACACAAACAAATAAGCAAGAACAAGATTTAAAATAAATACAAAAAGAAGATGAAATTGGCAGAGGAACCGAGTATCTTATTAACAACCAATGGAGAGAAAAATATACAACTTCTGCAACTTCAAATCTTTTAAATTATATGAAGAGACTTCTATTTATAGGAGACATGTCCAAACTCTAGACTTAACATAAAATATGGAAATCATGTCAAAAATCGCGTAAAATCGAAAAACAAGGAAAGAAATCTGCGGCTCGTCGCTCGAGCGATAAGAGGGCGACAGCCTCCCTGTTCCAAATTTGCTCATCTTGCTCGAGCGTTAAAAGAGGCGTCCGTCCAGCGCCATCAATCCACTTTTTTTCCTTCTTGGACCCTACTTTGACATCTTCAAGCCAATACTCCACAACGCGAAGCTCTAGACCCAATTTTGGACCGAATTTGGGTCACAAAACCCAACAATCTCCACTTTGACACAAATTTCGGTGCAACGACCGAAACTCAAAAATTTCTCCACCAGGAAAAAAAAGTCCGACCGTAGTGAAACATACTGAACTCTTCAACTTAAACCAACACTCGAAAAATACTCTTCCTCTTCCACCATATCCAAACACGGATACAATTGAACCCATCCCCGAGTTCCCAAAATTTACAACGAATTCAAAATTTACCAAACATGGTCGAAGCACACCCTGTAGCAAAATCACCATTAAATGCTTTACCTGAAGGCCTCTGGCTATACTCGTCACCTTCAATAACTCTAAAAGCATGCACATCCAGATCAGCATCCCCGTTCGTATTTCCAATGGGTCTCTCCCTAGCCGTTGAATACAATGGAATCGTAGACTCTGGTGGCAAAGCGGAAGTATCCATTTCCCCCAAACTCGTCAGAGTAGTATTCTTCAAAATAGATCCAGAGCCAACTCCCAACGGTACTATACCAAAAACTTGTGCTGATGTTTCTTCACTGATTCTGCCCAACTTTGCAAGATGTATAACTGAGACTTTCTCCGCCCTTCTAATACAACACGGACACCTTTCCGGACCTTCAAAACTCCACATGCACCAGAGAACCCTCTCGAATCCAGGGTACTCAACGAGATGATATTCTTCTTCAAGTCTAGAACATGTCGAACCTGGCCAATTTTCCCGATTGTTCCATCCACCAACTTCAATCTGACTCTCCTAATACTAGCTACCCGACAAGATTCGTGGTTTCCCATGGAAACATCACCTTACATCACCGTTTCATATGATTCAAACAAATCCCGATTGGGACTCATATGAAATGCACAGGCTGTATCCAAAATCCACTACTTGTTAAGCTTGGATTCCACGTCAGAAATTGTCAAAAGATCTCCCTCACTTACAAAGTTCTCTGCAATGTTTGCTTCACCTGAATACTCTAATTGTCTCCCACAATTTGCAGCTGAATTACCCTTACCATGCACCTTCTCGCAATCCCTCTTGACGTGTCCTTTCTTCTTGCAGTAAAAATAGATTCTATTGCTGAAATCCACCCTCGACTTACCCCTTCGCTGATCACTACAAACCACAAGAGCTTCATCATCTTTGGAACCCGCTCCAACCAGATGCTTCATCTTATCTTTTGAGAACAATGCATCATACACGTCTTCAATGGTGAGTGTGCCACGGCTATACAAAATCGTATTCCTAAACGACGAAAATGAACCAAGCAGCGAGCACAGCAGGATTAAGGCCAAGTCCTCTTCATCATATTTTACCTCTAACGTCTCCAGATCAGTGACAATCTCCTTAAACACGGCCAGATGATCTTCCGTGATCGGCCTTCTACCATGCAATGAGGATAAAGCCTCTACTTCAAATGCAATTTGTTGGTCAGACTTTTGGTCAAGCACAATTGCTCCAATTTCAACCACAATGCAGCTGTTGTCTTCTCCTTCAAGACATCCTGAAGAATGTTGTTAGATAGATGAAGATGAATTTGCGAAAGTGCCTTGCGATCCTTCCGTTTCTTCTCCTCTGTTGTCCAAGTTGTGGGCATCTTATCAAATTCCAACAGAGCATCATCCAAATCCATCTGTGCCAATATAGCTCTCATCTTCACTTGCTACAATGAAAATCTTATACTGTGATCCAACAGCGGAATATCATACTTCATGATAGCCATCGATAACAAAAAACCTCAAACAATCAAATCCTTGCTCTGCGGAACTGCTGAACTTGGCTCTGATACCACTTGTTAGGAATTTGAGGATGTGATATGGCGCGATATGAAGTATAGATCGCACAAACAAATAAGCAAGAAGAAGATTTAAAAGAAAAACAAACAAGAAGATGAAATTGGCAGAGGAATCGAATATTTTATTAACTACCAATGGAGAGAAAAATACAACTTCTGCAACTTCAGATCTTTTAAACTGTATGAAGAGTCTTCTATTTATAGGAGACGTGTCCAAACTTTAGACTTAACCTAAAATATGGAAACTAGGTCAAAAATCGCGTAAAATCAAGAAAGAATGAAAGAAATCCACGGACAGCTCAGCGACGGCAGACAACAATCTCCCTGTTCCAAATTTGCTCCTCTCGCTCGAGCACTAAAGGGGGCGTCTGTTCAACTCCGTCAATCCACCTTTTTTCCTTCTTGGACCTTATTTTGACATCTTCAAGCCCAATACTCCACAACGCGAAGCCCTAGACCCAATTTGGACCGGATTTGGGTCACAAAACCCAACAAAAATTATGGGATTGAAGTTAAATAACTGTGGAACAATATGGCCCAAATTCCAACAGTTTTTATGTGTTTTGCCTTAAGTGACATTTTAATGACTTGTCTTGTTTGAATAGAATTGGTTCCAATGAATCATCCCCTGCATCTGGTGGAGATTTTTGTTACAATTTTTCCCAAATAATTTGAAGGGTTAGAAATATCTTGCAATTTCTATTGTTATATACTTGATCAAATGCCTTTGACATGCTTGGATGAATATTTATATTTTTTTTGTTAGAATGTGTCATGGATTTACAATCATTACATATTTTACATATTAATGCTTGATGCATTTTCAATATATATCTGTTCTGCTTATATTGCTATCTCCTCGATAGATTTTTGTACTTCTTCATCGTTTCCATATTTTTGGCTCCACAAAGTTTAGTGGCATCAACATCCTTTGTTCTCTCCACTTGTTGTTCCATAGAAGTCTGAGCTAAAGGCTGGCGTCTGTATATTGGGACTACGAGCAGACACTTATACAAGTCGGTGTTCTTTCAAATTTTTTCATTAACTTTTTACCTGTTGAATTTGAGGACTACAAGTTTTTGTTTCTATTTTTTGTTTCGCTGATTTTTGTAGGCACTTAGGTTCAAAAACGGATGTAACATACTGACATCGAAGTTTTGAATTCTAACTTTCTCTTTTAGGCTACCTCCTTTAGTGGATGCTCTGCCTTATCGAATTTCGTCAAACTCATTGCCCTTCACTTGCCTGCCAGGTCATCTTTTAGTCGAAAGCATTTATTGATTGTAGGAGGACTCTGGCATTGTGGGAGGAGGAATCTAGCAGAATTGCACTCTTGATTATATGAATAAATTGATATCTTCTTTTTTCATCAATTCATCTCTTCTTTTCACCCCTTTCTTTTCTTAATCTCACTTGACAGATGTAGGGGACTGGACCAATCCCCAGCCCATTTCATTTTTGTGTTGTTATTATTATTATTATTAGCCCGGCTTGTTATCCGGTCCTGAATCTGTTCCTACTTAATCTTCAATTGGTCGTCGTCAAATTGATCATTCTTCATTAGTATAGTCCCCCTAATTGTTTGTAAAATTCTACCAGAGCTCTTTTTTATTTCATTGTTGTAATATATTACATGTATACGAGAGGAAAAATTTCTTCGTGCCACCAACCTGTAATTGAAAACAAAGCACAGGTGAACAGAAGTAGAGTAGAGCATGGAATTTATGTGTGATTCTTTGTATATATGAAGTAGCCACTTTTAGCATGCATTATTTCAAGCTTTTGACCATCTTAATTTGGCTTTCGACTCATAGTTTTTAAAGAACGATGCTTCTGATAAAAAAATTTCATCCATCTGTTTCTTATTCCATTATTGCTGTGATGCACGATCTGCACCTAGAATGTGCAGTGCCTTTGCTTACATTTTAATCGTTTCTCTAAATTCTAATGAATCGTTTCAAACACGATGTTATAAAGATTGCAATTAGCTGCATACTGGTTTTATGATGATTAGTTCTTGTCTAGCTGTTCAACAAAGTGGTAGTTGGGATGGTGAAATTTTCTGCTAGTTATATCAATTACATGCTCTCTTGGTACTCGATTTTTCTTTACACTGAGGTCGTCAAACTTCAATTTTCGTTGTTCATGAAATTCGTTAACTGGTCACGTATCAAAAGAATTATGTACACACCCACATAACAAGAAGAGTGGGCACAAAATGATGATGTGATATCAATCATTCCTCTATGATAAGTGATCTTTTTCTTAATATATACATTTAAATTATTTTATTTCTCCATCATATGGTGAGACAAACACCACTTCCACTGCACGATGAATTCATATTTTTGTGTTCTTGACGAGCCCTAATCAGCCAAAGTAATCATACAGATTCAAAAGTAAAGTATTTGTAGAAAAAAAGTTGCCATTGTCACATAGTGGAGAAAAGAGTATAAATTATTGTGTATTGAGGCATGCAATATGCATTCAATTGCTCTTTTGTGTTGTAATGATGTGCACATGAATGATAATTAATTGCAATCTGAAATGCATTTCAATTATTAAGGATAAATAATATTTCTTAAACTTTTTTTTGGGTCACCAGTTGTGACTAGGATAATATTGTTTATGAAAAGTCCTTTAAGAAACCCTTGTGGCTAGTGAAATCCACATCCTCTCTACATCAAAATCTTCCCATTTTGCTTCACTTTGTGACTTACAATTAATTAATGTATGTGCTCAGTCTTAATCATATATATCTACTTTGTTTCCCCTTACCAGATGCTCATTTCAGTTTAACAAATTATTTTCCTTGGATTTCGGCAAATATTGTCTTGTACAGACCCTATTACAAAGGATTTAGTTGCGTAGGATGGCAAGATAAGATTCATGTAAAGGTGTACACCAAACTCAAGTGGTTAAAGTGAAGATTCCCAAGGTCAATGGTCGAGCCTTCTTTGAGGGGTGAAATTAGGACCGGACAAAACTCTCAAATCAAACCGGACCCGATCCAATCCTCTTCTTAAGTTAAAATACCTGAGCAAGTATCAAAATCGAAAACCAACAGGTTTTGTTCGGTTCATGGTATTAGACCAAGAACCGAATTGCCCCAATTTTTTTGGTATTAAATAAGTCAAATTATTTTATTTTTTCACTGAATAAATTTGCCAACTTTTTAATTCAAATTTCATAGAATAAAACTGGCCTGAGTTTTTCTCAAATCTCAAGCATTTTGTCATTTCTGGAGGAAAAGAAAAATAAGCGGCTACGTTTCTCTCCATCTTACCATTTTTTATAGGGATTCATTGAATTTCCTCCACTTTAATTAACGTAAGCTTCATCTCATTCCTTTAATCCTTTATAACAATGTTTATAGTGAGCTCACGCATTTGTGTCTTTTTCTTTCTTTCAATAGCTACCTTCCCGTGTTCTTTTTCTTTCTTTCTTTCCTTTTTTTTTTTCACACTTCCTTTAGTCAGCTGATACTTATGAATGTGTGTGTATAAATCATTTTACGGACATTTATCAAAGAAACAACCCCATTTGCCTCTTTTCAACACAAGATTTGAACCTTGAATGAATTAATTCAATTGATATAATAACTGTGTTTAAGCGTAGAACCTAAACCTTATACTTTTCAATAGCTCTCCGGTCTTCCTTAATCAGCTTGACTCCTGTTCCAACTTTTGAGTATATAATCTTTAATGACAGAAAGCGTAAGGCATGGATTTTTGGATTAGGTTTAGTCATGGCAATGAGCCGAGCCTTAAATCCACGAGCTCGGCTCTTGGATCGTTTGCTCTAAGGCTTGGATTTTTGGATTAGGTTTAGTCATCGCAATGGGCCGAGCTTAAACCCACGAGCTCGGCCCAGAGCTCGTGAGCTCATGAGCCGAGCCGCTAGCTCACGAGATTTTTGAATTTATTTACTTTTTCACATTTTTTAAAAAATTTTCTTTAATTTTTCACGAGCCGCTCGTGAGCTCGGCTTGTCGAGCTCACTTGCAGCAGCCTGAGAGGCTCGCGGCTCGTGTTTTCTTGAGTTGAGTGGTCGAGTCGACGTGCTGCTCAGCTTGTTTGCCATTTCTAATTAGGGTTGAAGAACAATTATAGGAGGCAAAATATCATCCCTTTCAATATATGTCAAAACTTCTGTCGCTTCTTTGGAGCAGTCTTCTCCATTTTATTCATGGAGTTGCCAACTCTGTCTAAACCAAAACTTCCTATTTATTAGATGTTGTTAAATTCATAAAGGTGCGACTGTGTCTTCTCTATTTTATGTAGATTTGAAGGCTTGAAGCAAGGGAATCAACAAGTTAGAATCACTAATGTTTTAGTGTTATCATTTATATTTTGGTAATTTGTATGTATTGGTGAATAAATCTTATTAGACAACTTGTTATTTGTATAATTTTAAATTGGACTACGTTATATTATAAGAGTTAAGATTGAACATGTAGTTGGATTAATGTAGTATTGTTGTAAATGTTAAAATATTTAATTATGGTACGAAATTGAACCGGTTCCATTCCATAATTAAATTTGGACTCAACGATTCCACTTACTAAATACTCGAAATTTTTAGTCTTTAGAACCGAATCGAACCATGTCCAGCCCTATGTAAAATCCTTGTATCTGCCTTATTGTTGAAAAAAATGAAGATTCATTTAGTAGACCTTCAATTTATTTAGCACAAGTTTTAGTTCAACAGTTTTGTTTGCAGTTATCCTTCTGATGCCAAAAATGAAAAATGAGGCACACCTGTAGTGACGTCTTTGATTCGTAGTTGTTAGAATTTGAGTGTGACCTGAATTCCTTGTTGAAGTAATTAAAAAATTATAATTGAAATGTTGAAATGCTATTAGAGTTCTATGTTAAATTGAAATTCTATTTTGAAAGTCCATTGGGAGTTGAAAATTGGTATTGAATTTGAAAAAGAGTTCGGGATGGAGATAATAACTTGAAAAAAATTGGGCAGAACGCTCGGCGCCGTGGCGTCACCTGTACATGTTCCAATTTTTCACTTTTTCTCTTCTTTTTCGTTTTGGACTCGATTTTTTGGCATTCTACTTCATCAACAACTCTACTATGAGGGTTTGGACGTCCCCTACATGTCCTATATAAATATTAGACTCTTATTATACAATTTCATTAGGTGAGAAAAGAGGTTACTAGAACTATATGATCAATTATATATTTCTCCATTATTATTGGTGCAATAAAATCTCATAATTCCTCTATCATATTTTCTTATCTTCTTTTATTTTTTTGCTTGTGATCAAATACTTCATTATTATGCCATATAACTTCAACATATCAATTCGATAGTTGATTTCATATCAAGTGGTATCGAGCGATACGTGACATTTGAATTATCAACAATTGGTATCAGATATTCTGGGCATAATTAACACAACAAGTGGTATCAGAACGATTCTGGTATCTTGTTTGTTTCACAACAGTAGTATTGTATTGGACAATGCCTTGTTTGTTTCACAATAGTAGTATTGGACATTGTTGGATGATATAATAGACAAATTTTTAATTTCTTTCTCTTCTTTATTATTTTCCAAATGTGATCCTGGTGTTACGATGAATTTGTGCATGTTTAGAGAGGAAAAAAAGCGATTCAACTGAAATGAAAGCTGTGAAAACAAACCAGACATTCTATTAAGCAACTTTAATTACAAGCTACAGAACAGGAAGATCTTGTAACATTTTACAATATCATTTAACATATGAAACAAAGCTGGATCCTTTTAGGAAGACAAGTGCCCATGAATCCATTCTTTGCACAACCACCCTCTCCTTTTTCTCCTAAACAGAGCCTAATGCTAACACCCTCTTTACTTGCACTGTCATCCATTACCAAGCTTGTCTGAAAAATGTCTTTTAGCCATTGTTCAAGTAAGCTGTTTAGGAATAAGCCACACCCTTGCAAAACTTCTTTCAACACCATGTCCTCCACGAAGAAACAGCCTGTGTTCTTACTTCCACAAGTCTCTTGGAAAGAACTCTTGAATTTGGACAAGAACATTTCTCTAGCTTGATCATCTTGATCGGAATTTGTGTTAAAAACATGACGGTTTTTTATCTTTTCAAGGAAGCTTGACAGGTTTTGTTGATCAGTTGTTTCACGAGTCCAGTCACTTGAAATGGTTCCAAACTGTCCCACCGGTTTTCCTTCCCTCTCTTCATCCTCATCGGCTTTGATGTTGAGGTCGAGGATATTGGAGATTAACTGCCTTTTATAGAAGTCCCTATTCTCATTTTCAGGATCCTTTGGAGAGGTAACTTCCATTTCTGTGTTTCTAGGACACTTTGTTCTGTAAGGTGAATCCCACTCCTCTTTACGCTTGTGATTAAGATTAGGCATCCCTGAAGAGAAAACGGATTCTTTGACAACCAGTTTCATCTGAATTACAGAGTCTGTGTTTTCATATCCCGGAGAACCACCCTCTGTTAAGATGAAAACATGACTAGAATCTCTCTCTTTCTGATTCAGTGTCTCAAATTGTTCCCCAAGAAATTTAACCAACGCGGTATCAGCATAATCAACATCTTCGACTAGAATGACAATCTTTTCTTGATTCCTCAGGGCCTTTTTGAGAATTTCAATGTTCTGATTCGGTGTATTCGTATTCTTTCTCGTGTTCAAGCACAATAGGAAGTCAGAAGATCCAAACATTGATTTTGCTATTCCAAGAGCTAGTCTTCTTTTTCCTATTGAGTCATTTCCCTGAATAAACAACCATGTATCATCATTGACTGCTTTTGAATCCGTCAGTGTTCCTACAATGGAAGCAATGACTTCTGAGTGCCAAGGAACATTTTCTTGCAACACATTACACAATTCTGTTCTCTCATTTGTGACTGCATCAGAAAACATGGAATTCCCTAGGCCGAGGGTGATTTTAACTTCCTTACCATCCGTGCTCTTAAGAGAATCCAAATTTGGTTCGACTGACTGATGATTGGGACTTCCATTGCTGAAACTAAACTCAATATGGCAGGATTGCTGTCTTCTGAAACGAGGGAATGGACTCACACTTTGATTAGGCCTCACGATTGGATCAGAAAATGACAGCAATTTCGACTCTGTAAAGATGCTATTCTGATTTGGAAAACATGGATATGACAAACTGTAGGGATAATTCCTCCCAAGGTATCCCTGATTGCTTATAATAGAACTGATGTTATGCTGATTAGGCCTCCCTTGGTGAAGATTATGGCACAATCTGTTCCATTTTCTCCTCGACTCTATCAAATCATCCTGAAATTTTAACTAATATGGTTAAACCTTAAAGCCAAATTATAATATCAGAAGTGAATTTGTTGAAAAATTAATTACTAACCTTCTTGGGTGCATCGTTGCTGCGCGGTTTAAGCCAGTAAGGTAATTGAGGTGAAACATTTTCTGTGTTCTTATTGTTGCAAGAGTTTGAGTGCAGAGAAGATTTCTGCTGGCTATTGAGGCCAACTTCTTTTTCATAATTGGAGGTACATTCCGGGCAACAATTGAGCACGTCGTGTTCCCCTCCAGAGAATGGCTCCTTTTCTAGTACTATTGATGGATTCTGCGAGAAGCTAATTTTTGAATCTCTCACACTGCACACAACAATAATATAATTACACAAGTACGAGACAACAACAAAAAAGTAAACTTGTACTCAATAACTTTGGATTTTGCTATTTAAATTCTTTTCCGCTCCCGGTTCATTACTAGATCTAGAACAACTACATCCTTATCGATTACATGTGTGTGAAAGTGAAAATAAAATCGGTCAAATGAATAAAAAATTGCCTCATATTCAAATAGAATCCCTTAAATTTTGGTGCCAAAACCCATTTTTTCTTTAACAAAATGTATTGTCAAACTAATAGCCAACATTATCAGACAACCAATTTTTAACAATAAATAAATAAATAAAATCAGAAGGATGCAAATGAAAAGCTTTAATGCATCACATTTGGAATTATTAATTAACAATCAAGTAAAAAGAAAGTATATTGGCTCACCTTGTAGCAGCATTGAGACTCAACCCTAATCCACCAGACGGAACAGAAACTGGTTGAAGATCCCACTGAACATCAAGTGAGGGTTGCTTCATTTGGCATTTCATATAGGTATGATAATTTGCAGTAGCCATTAACCAAACCCTTGTGCTTGAATTGCCGAACCAAGAAATCAATTTTCCCATCTCTTCAACTAATCCATCAACTGGATTATAACCAGAGGCGTCTTTAGGATCCCTCTCACCAGAACCAGTGTCAACAGTCCATTTTAAATCACCTGTGTAGATAATGACACCTCCACCTGGTGCTACAGATTCAACCTTTCTTTTCAGGTCTGTAATATTCATCTCCACTTCTTCTCTCTTCATAAGCCAGAGGGGTACTGATGAAAACTGGAATTTGATGAAGTGGGCTGGTTTCATATCCTTGGGAATATCTCCTCTCTCCAGTTTACTCACTATCTCTGAAACAAGACCTTCAGTTATGGATAAAGAATCGCCAATTATAACTGCATTTCTTCTTTTCTTCCTTAGAAAAACATCAAGAATAACCTTTACGTCGTCCTTCAAAGAAGATAGGGATGCATCGGAGAAATAGTTGCTCAGAGGTTTCTTTTGTGGGGAAAAGAAAAGAGGATTTTGCTCTGGATGGTAAGAAAGAAAATGTGAATGCAAGAAACTGGTAGGGTTGGTGAGTTCCCTATGAGTTTCAGTTGGAGGAGAGCTTGGTGTTGAGTAGATCCCACCAGAGGTGTTGTAACACTGAAAAACAGAAGAAACTGACGAGTCCTCTAAATTGGTTTTCACTGCAGTGCTGGAGAAACCAGCTTCTCTCATAACTCGGCTGACACTAGGGTCATCCAAGATTGACAAAATAAGCTGTTCCAATTCTACTTTAATGGCTATAAGTGGTTGCTGTTGTTGCTGCTCTATACAACCCCTCCTCTGGTGCGCCTGTGCCCTTTTGAGTGCAGCAATCAGTGCATTCGAAAGCGACGGTTGGCCGTGGAGGAGCGGACCAGGAGTGGCCGGAAGGCGGTTGAGGGCCACGTTGAAGCAAAGTTCAAGGGCTCTGCATTGAAGAGGATGAGAAGCTTGATGAGGCTGAGATTTGAAGCACGCCCGCCGGAGAAGACTGACTCTTGAGCTCAGCAAGGTGGCGGCGACATGAAGAGGAGTCACCTGAGCGTGGCCCCGCCGCCGTGCCAGGCTAAGAGAGTGCTTCAAGACTGAAGCAGCCTCCAATGAGAGGGTCTGTTGCAATGCACAAGCTCCTGCACGCATAACTTAGCCCACACGCCACCCCCAAACCCCCACAAGATTTGTGAACTCCTTATCTTCACAAACTCAACTAAATTTTCTCTCTTTTTCTTATGCCCTTCTCTTCCCCTTAAATTATAATCCCACCCACAAATTTTCTTCTTTTCTTCTTCACTAATAACCCTGTATAATTTCTTGAGATTTTCAAGAAACCTTGTTCTGGTTTCTTGTTTACGAGTGTTCACAAAATGGACAAGATTTTCAAATGATATCACACCGCCTCGAATAGATATATAAATAATGAAGTTGGTTAGTAGGGTGGGGTGGGTTGGGGTAGGCTGTGCTGGGGATGTGGGGGTTGTTCACTGTTTAGACAGACATATAATATTGTTATATTCTTCATAGTACTATTTTGTATCGATTTTATGCTTTTATTCCCTTTTGTTTTATACCCTTCCAAATAACTTTTTAATTATGACTGGTAATATATATATATGAATCATCTAATGAGCATCGATGTTCATTTTATATGAAGTATCGATAACATATCAATTAATTCATTGGCGTATAACAAATCTAGCCTTTGTTTGACCATCATTATTTTGGGAGAATAGAGTTTTGAATAGTGATTTTTAGAAAAAAATATGTGATTAAAAAGTAGGAAAAAATTTTGAATTTACGTACAAAATATTTTATTTTGTGAATGTGTAGTTGAAAATGAGTATGTAGAAAAATAGTTTGAAAATAAAGGTTGCCAAATAAGGGCTTAATTCAAATGTTGGGAAACTCAAAATCTTTATCCACGAATGAATTAATACGCTACTTGGTATAAGATGAGCATCGATACTTGTTAAATCCTCTCTCTCTCTAAATGTTATTTTGAAAAACTTGCAGCAAAAAAAGGAGGGTCTTTTGACAAGAGTTTTACTTCTTGTAGCCAGCTTCAACTAAATGTTCATGTAAACAAACAAAACACTTTTGAAGAATTATTCAAACATGTTCGAAAGTTAATCTTATGACCAGTTTTTGGCTTTTCAAAGTCTAGCCAGAAGCCCGAACAATCCCCACATCATCTTTATCCAAGACACGACTATATACAAATTTGTATACTCACGAATTAAGAAAATTGATTTAATGTTATTGAAAAAATCAACTTTTGCGAAAATTTTTCTTAATTTACTCTTATATATTATCAACAATTGGTAGTAAATTGAGAAAAATTGGTTATGACTACACAAATTAAATAAGAGTATATTAGTAAAAGAACAAAACAGAACATTCTCAATAAAAAAATGAGTATAAAATTGGGACAAAAAAATATGAAAAATCAGCCAATATAAATGTGATGAGGGAGTATTTGCTTTTTGTTGAACGATTATCCATTTTAGTTTATGGGTTTTCGTGCAAATTGAAATTAAAGGGAACCATAATTCCTGTCTTCATATATTTATTTTTGGGTAAAGAAAGAGATTAATTTGTTCATCTTTTTTGTTCAACGCTAGAGGTTTGAATGAGAGACAAGAGGCAGCAGAAATTCAAGAAAAAGCAGTAGAGGGAAAAGTTAGGGAAAGAAGACAAGAGTGTGCAAAGAGATAGAAGAGAGAGTAATATATTTGCATATTTTGTGTTTATAATTTGTTGTTTGAATATAAATACGTGTGTGTGTGTGTACACATATCACGCCAATCCTCGAAGAGAGACAGCATATTATTCTCCAAGTACCCAAAAAGCAACACACTGTCTGCTATCCTACATAGCATTATTGCCTCTTTTTCACTCTCTCCTCCCTTACTCTCTCTGTATTATTATTTTTTTTTTTTGGTTAGACATAGAAATAACCATTTCAATTAGGTCGACATTTCTTCTGCGTGAGAATATTTTAGTTGGACGGTCATATATGTTCACATGATAAGATCTTGGACTACGAATAATTACAACACTTTGTGTTAGAATTTTGGTGTGATCCGAAATCTTTGTTGAAATAATTAAAGAATTCTAATTGAAGTGTAAGTCAAGAAAAATTCAGTTTGAAATGCTATTGAAGTCCTGTGTCAAGTTGAGTTTCTATTTTGGAAACTCATCAAAAATTGAAAACTGGTATTGGACTTGAAAAAAAGTTTGAGATGAAGAAAACAAGTTAGAGCGAAAAAAAATGGGCAGAATGCCCAACTCCTGGTTCGTTTTTCTGCCCCGGGCGCTGGGGTGCCCGGAGGTGCCACGCACTTGTTATGGGTTTTTCGCGTTAGACTCGACTTTTTGACATCCTACTTCATCAACAACTTTACGATGAGAGTTTGAGCATTCCCTACATGTTCCCTTTAAATATTAGGCTCTTCTATACAATTTCATAGTGTGAGAAAAGATATTACTATTACTTTAAAATCAATTGTATATTTTTCCATCATTATTGGTGCAATAAAATCTCATAATTACTCTGTCATATTTTCTTATCTTCTTTTATTCTTTTACTTGTGATCAAATACTGCATTATTATACTATATAAGTTCAACATCTCAATCTGGTAGTTAGTTTCACAACAAGTAATATCAGAGCTATTTGGGTATCTTGTTTGTTTCATAACAAGTG
>CAIGRP010014598.1:0-23296 GCA_903798385.1 Fraxinus cuspidata
TCAAAAGTTTCTCATCAATCCCTACTTTTATTATATTGTAGATGGTTATTAAATATGGCTAAAAGAAAATTTTTAGGTTTACAATTAAAATTATTTTATTGGAATAATGTGTGTTCAAAAATATGGTAAGAAATTACATCTCAGCAATTAAGTGCTACAAAGCAATTTCTAGACATTATAAGTTTCAAAATTCAAAAAATTGGGTTTCTGTTTTAATTTTAAATAATAAGATTAGCAAATTAAATTATCTACCCACACCCACCCCACCCCACCCCACCGTCAGCATCCATCCGTCGTCGGCATTCACCTGACATCCATCCTGTCGATGACTTCTTCAGAGACGAATAAACATCAACGGCGAATGTTCATCCTCTTCATTCACGACTCTGCATGTATTGTTTAGAATCGAAAAATGCTCATTGTGTATGAAATCTAGTTAATTGAATTTTTGATACATTCGGATAACTGAAGTCGGAGAAATCAATGATATGTGACCTAATTTTTTAGATACGTGATGTGTGACTTGAACCATTGGTCTGTAATCAAATCTTTTGAATTTGTGACCTATACACTTAACATGTGACATATGACTTGATTTAATGGCCCATGAACAAATCTCTTGGGTCTGTAACCAAAATTCTTGAATTCGTGACATGTAACCTACGCACTTTGATAGGTGCCATGTTACATGTAACCATGACCTGATTCAATGGCATATGAACGAATCTATTGGATCTGAGATATGTGATCTGATCCAATAGCATGTAATCAAATCTTTTGAATCTAGGACCCGTGACTTGTACATTTTGACAGATCACATATTTAAGAGATTTGGTCACAAAAAATTAATTAGCTATGATCAACCCCAACCCACCACCTATACCACCATCACAATTATTTCTCAATCGAAGAGCATATTACTAATTTCGAGTCTTTCAGCAAACACAAGAATACAAAACAAGAAGATTTCCTCAAACCACCAAGTCATCGCCACCCCCCTAAAACCCCAATTACCACTACCACCTTTTATCTCAAATTAACAACCATCACCACACCGAATTAAGACCAATTATATGCAGCCACAACATAAGACTCAAATACTAAATTTCGAAATAGAAATTTGAATATGTGGCGCTACCTCATATTAGTCATATCTACAGTTGGAAAGCATTCCTTCGTTACGATGAGCGTTCAATCATCAAAAAGCATTGAGCCAACTAATTGGCTGTTGTTTCGCCTCACGCCGTGGTGATTGAGCATTGTCGGATCGGAGCACCACCGAAGCTTGCACTAATGAAGAAAGACCCAGCGACCGATGAGAAGAGAAATATAATAGGTAGAACGAGAGTATGTGTGTAGGAGTGAGAGATGAGAAGAAAGTTCAAAGATATCATTATATCCCTTTTAAAATTGGTCAAAGTTATTTTATTGGGTCAACAAACGGTCAAACTAATAGAAATCATCCATTTGGACCACAAGTATTAATTTTTAAAAGGTTTGGGACTATGGTTGGTACAAAGTGAAGGTTAAGGTAAAGTCTGCAAAAAAGTGAGAGGTTTGGGATGGTTGCTGCAATTATCCCAAAATATATATATGTCTCGACCTCCTTATAAAATTCGTTAGCATCACAGTTTGTAAATTATCCAATCGATCGATCGATTAAACACTGAATTGATTCAATGGCTGAGAAGGCATTCAAGTACGTGATCCTCGGTGGTGGAGTCGCTGCCGTGAGTATTTTCTCCATCGACCATTTCCCGACTTTTTTATTATGTTTTGATTATGTCGTATTGTTTTCGTTATTTTCAGATTAATTGTGTATTTGCTCTTTGTTCTTCGTGTTCTAAATAGCATTTTCCAACCCGCAATTTCACATTTATTGTTTTTCATTTTTATATTTAAAGAATTGCCTTATATATTTTTAATTGTATTTTTGTCATTACACAGTTATCCAGATCTAACAGTCCTAGTTTGTCCCCAAATTTAACTGTCTCAGTCAAAGTTTTTATCCTAAAAAGCTTTTTATTTGTCAATTGCTTATATTATCGGAGGTGATCTTCGGTGTCAATCTCAGCAAGCCTCTGTTTGTAATAAACTGTTCTACAGGCTCATGCAATTATTTTTTTGAGCTTTAATAATACCGACTGGCTGAACTGGTTTACTGATATATGAAATTACCTGTTTTTTTACATAAAAAGTGGAAAAGTGCAGGACGCTCAAAGTTATGATGCACAATCTGTTTGTTTTGATTCGAGTTTCTACAGTTTTGTGAAATTGCTTAGATGTGAAAATAGTTAAGCATGTTGAATCCTTGCATGTTAAACAGTTCTACAGGCTCATGCGATTTTTTTTTTTTAGCTTTAATAATACTTACTGTCTGAACTGGTTTACTGATATATGAAATTACCTGTGTTTTTTTACATAAAAAGTGGAAAAGTGCAGGACGCTCAAAGTTACGATGCACAATCTGTTTGTTTTGATTCAAGTTTCTACAGTTATGTGAAATTGCTTAGATATGAAAATAGTTAAGCATGTTGAATCCCTGCATTGATGGATATGAACCGTCAGATGCATTTTGTTGCAAGTGTTTTTCAACTATTGTTACATATTGTTTTAGGATTATGGTTACTGAATCAAAATTTGCTTCTGCTGACAGGGATATGCTGCTAGAGAATTTTCCAACCAGGGAGTTAATCCGGGTGAACTGGCTATCATTTCTAAAGAGGCGGTATGCACTTTAACAGTATTCTTTAAGACTATTATAATTAAGCAAAAAACTTTGGTACGCTTCTTTCATTGTCCCTGGCTAAGGCAATGACAAATTTTCTTCCATATGTCAGATATTTGAACCAAAAAGATGAAGTCGTCGAGTGATTTACCCCAACTGATTAAGATTCTTATTTGGTCATTGCAAGTTACAAAATCGACAGAAAAAGTTATTTTTGTCTGTTGAGGACCTTTTATCTGTCCTGCTTTATTTGATTCCACAAATTCTACTTACTATTGAACTTGGTAACTTTTCCTAGCACATCAATGAAGTGTCACATGTCTTGACAATTAAGAGAGTCCCCCAGTTTCTACTTTCTAAGTTATGTTGCTCTGACTTCGGGGTTATACTTTGTGTGCTTGTTTGATTCCCTTTAATTGGAAAGAAAATGAGTTTTGAATGCTCCTTCTGTCCCATAGTATAGCCTTATTTATTTTTTCACACATATTAAAAAAATTGAGTTAATATAGTTGAAATTAAAAACTTTACTATCATTTTTCCTAATATACCCCTACATTAATCCAATCAATATTTAAGATAATTAAACTATTCTTGGTACTATTCATTGTTTAATGCAAGAATCAACGTAATTAACATTCCAAAGCCTTCCAATACAAATAGAAATGAATAAATGTCATGGAAGATGAAATGATTTTTTGGTTTTTAATTTATTGTTTCAACTACAGTTGAATAATGTAATTGTTTATATTTATGATAACAAAGCACATTAAATAGGGATATATTATGAAGCTAATATATTAACTACACCCTTAAATATGAAACAATACTATAATTTGGACCCATGAAAAAAGAAAACAAGACTATCTTAATTGGACAGAGGGAGTGTTATTTTTAAGAGAATGTGTGGTTAAAAAGTAGGGAAAAATTTTGGGAGAACGTATAGAATGTTTTATTGTGTGAATGTGTGGTTGAAAATGATTTTTTAGCAAACCATAAAATAAATTAATGAGAATCAAAAGAGACCTATATGACTTATGCAATAATATAATAATATTAATGTATTTAAAATTGCACTCTATAGGCCATAAAAAAAAGGCACTTGATATATAGAGCAAAATTTGGCACGATCGTACAACTCCCGTTATTTTATTTTTTCACTTGAAGGTTTTAATAACTAAATTCATTCGTATTCAAATTTATAAAATGAGGCTTGTCATATCCTTGGCGTGTTGGATTTGTGTCCCTTGCGTGTCAGAAATTAAAAGATATGTAAAAGAAACTGGACGCACACCACATGGCACGTTGGACATATGTTTGAGGCATTTTGATTTCCGATATGCTGATGCCGCACTTCACCTTAGGAGGAGGAGTGTCATTCCACCTGTGTCCTTATGTGTTCCCCTTTCTAGTTTTATTGTTTGCTAATTTGTTTTGGAAGAAGAAGCTGCTTGGCTAACATGGATTGAAAAGTGTACCTACTTTACTTTCTTTTGTTGTTAATGTATCTGCCCTAGCATCTATACTGGAAATGCCTCTTTTCACGGCATTTGAAAAGCAATTTATCTTTTCTATGAACTTCAATGTATACGATTGATTATGGTTTCAGGTTGCTCCTTATGAACGTCCAGCACTTAGTAAAGCATATCTCTTTCCTGAGGGTAAGTTGTTTTACTTTCTTTGTTGCTCAATGATCAAGTGAGATTTATATTGTAACACCATCTGCTTTTGTAATGCATAAATACAAATGCCATCACGGGCAAATCTTCCATGATATCACACTTCCTATTAGTCTAGTAGAGTCTTTTCCAAAATTTTAACCAGTTTTTTCTCTTTTTGATGTCATGATAGAGGTCTTCAAACATATCGGCTTATATTTCATATCAACATTTGCGTCGGATATTTGTGATGGACGTGATTTTATATTTTCTCCAGGAACTGCAAGACTTCCAGGTTTTCATGTGTGTGTTGGAAGTGGAGGAGAGAGGCTCCTTCCTGAGTGGTATACAGAGAAAGGTAATATCTATGGACTGTATTCTTAGAAAGATTTTAAGAATAAACATTATTTGCACAAAAAATCCCTAAAGTGAACTTATCTTGGTGACAGGGATATCTTTGATCCTCAACACAGAAGTAGTTAAAGCAGATCTTGCTTCAAAGACACTTATCAGTGCAACTGGCGAAACATTTAAATACCAGATACTGATTATAGCAACTGGTTCTACTGTTGAGTATCATGTTCCTGGAAATAGATCCTATTCGTTTCTTTTAGTATGATTTTCATGTACTTAACTGAAGTTTCTGCTTCTATATGTTACTTTTGCGAGGTTAGCAGATTATCAGACTTTGGTGTAAAAGGGGCTGATGCCAAAAATATTTTTTATTTGAGAGAAATTGACGATGCTGATAAACTTGTGGAAGCAATCAAAGCAAAGAAAAATGGAAAGGCATTGGTTGTCGGTGGTGGATACATTGGTCTTGAGCTTAGTGCAGCTTTGAAAATCAACAACATTGATGTCAGCATGGTGTACCCAGAACCTTGGTGTAGTAAGTTTAAACATAGCCATTATTATTGACTTCCATTTTATAAGTTGTTTTAGTCCCTTGGTGTAATCCGACTTGACTATTCTGGGCTACCCTTCACCTTGCTTGTGCATTATGTTTATGCAGTGCCTAGGCTATTCACTGCCGACTTAGCTAGCTTCTATGAAAGTTACTATGCAAATAAGGGAATCAAAATCATTAAGGGAACAGTAGCCACTGGGTTTGGCACAAATGATGGCATGGAAGTGTGTTCTCAAGCACATATATGTTCTTCAATTATGAATTGATTTGTATCTCGGTAGTCATATGTGGTAATTTTACATCTCAAATTTCAGGTTGTGGATGTAAAACTTAAGGATGGTAGGGTAATGGAAGCCGATATAGTTGTTGTTGGTGTAGGTGGAAGGCCGCTAACAAAATTATTTAAGGGTCAGATTGAAGAGGAAAAGGGTGGAATCAAGGTGCATGAGTTCACTCAATGTTTCCCCTAAATTGATTGCATTGTTAGTGCTCTCGATCAATTAAAGTGCTTATGTAATCTATTTGTCTCGATGATCCATGTATCAAAATCTGCTGACAAAATAATTAGTATTAAACAAAATTAGAAGACATCAACATGAATTGCCAAAAAGAGTTGAGGAACAAAAGAATAATATGAAAACCATTGGTTGTCTATTTCAACTTTTTGCCAATGCTTTGATCAATTACACGTGCGCTGAGTTATGTTGTCTTCATTATTGATGTTTAATATTTAACAGCAGAGAAGATAAGAACACATCCAAGTTTTTCTTCTGGACGATTAGCACTATATCATCTTTTCAAATTTTATAGAACAATGCAATTCTGCTTTCATACAGATAATCTAATAGCAGCAATCAACACATGATGCACGTCATCAAGTAACTTTTCAGGAATAATGATCACCAAGAGACTGCATTGCTTAACCAAAATTATGCCTTCCCCAAATATATTCACAATTAATACCGAGAAATAAAGCGTCAATTATAGGATAGAAATGAACAAAAGAGTAACAATGTTATGAGCTCAAAATTGTAATGAACACAACTTTTTGTGTTGTATTATGTTCCAATTTTTAGATGTGTGTGGAAATTTTTCTGAGACTTTTTGCTTGCAGACTGATGGTTTCTTCAAAACAAGTGTTCCTGATGTATATGCTGTGGGTGATGTTGCTACTTTCCCCATGAAATTGTACAATGAGATGAGAAGGGTTGAACACGTTGATCATGCTCGCAAATCTGCTGAACAGGCTGTAAAGGTATCTGATGTCTTCATAGCATGATTTTATTTCCCTACACTACGGTTTATTATCGAGGACTCAACGTGCTGGGCATTTTGCCAACAAATACTCGAAATTAATGTGGTCTTCATATGATATATATTCTGTAATCCCATTCTGATGCATCTCTTAAGTGGAGACTCTGAACCATTACTAATCATATGAAGCGTTTTGATTCGCTATGCATATTTATGCCCAAATGTGCATATAAATTGTAAATCTCACCTTTAGTGCAAACTGAGCTAAGACTGAGTTACATGTTACACTGCAGGCAATTTTCGCAAGGGAACAAGGAAACTCTATTGATGAATACGACTACCTTCCATACTTCTATTCCCGTGCATTTGATTTGTCATGGCAGTTTTACGGTGACAATGTGGGTGAAACTGTGTTTTTTGGAGACGGCAGCCCCACATCTCCAACTCACAAGTTTGGATCATACTGGATCAAAGATGGGAAGGTTGTTGGTGCATTTTTGGAGGGTGGCACTCCTGAAGAAAACAAGGCAATTGCCAAAGTTGCAAGGGTTCAGCCTCCAGCACAGAGTTTGGATCTGCTAGCCACAGAGGGTCTCACATTTGCTTGTAAAATTTGAATTTCTTTTTGATACAGTAGGACAGTTGCCTGGTTAAATTATCTAGAACTAGCATGCTGTTATTTCCACATTCATCACGTGTCTTATTTTCCTTAGCATGACATGATTTCTGTTAATTATTCAACTGACAGGAGTTATTGTTGGAAAAAATAAATAAATTGAGTGGGACCCGTTTGTTTATTTTGGAAGATCATGATTGATTTGTATTCTCCTCCGTGAAAACATTGAAATCGTATATTTACTTGCCAAAAATGATGCTCGGATGAATGAAAAATTGGAGCTCAAAATGATGAAGTGGAAGAAATTTTGTGTTGAATAGTCAAATTTATCCCACATATGAAAATAGATAAGGACAATGATCATTTTAAATATTATTACACTTTAAAATGGTGTAATCATGTGTAGCATTGTGACTTGCTTCATGTGCACGCGCAGGGGATACTAAGTCAGTTCGTCGGAGTAGCATCTACATTGCCCAGACTCTATTATTTTCTTAGGAAACAAATGGTCGAACTAAACCTCAAACACCTACGGTGAGGGGGCGAATTCGTTTTAAGGAAACTGTGCACAAATGCCTTGGTTTCAAAGTTTATTGGATTTTTATTTTCTGCAATTTATTTACTTGATCTGTTTTTTATTGTGATTAATAAAATTATTTAATCTGTAATATTTGGCTAACATTCAGTTAGTTAGCTGTTCAACCGGTATTTGTTAAGTCGGTATTTATTCACTATTATTTTGTAACAGTCACTACACTCTTACTCTCGAAATAATTTGTATTGCTTTGTCTAAAAATCAAATGATGTTTTCTAATTTAACAAAATGCTGTCATGAATCTGTTGCTAGTTGCTACGCTAGGCTGTATCCACTGAAGAATGCAATATTTTTCGCAAGTTGCCTTTTTATTAGTCTTTAGTGTTTAATCTTTAGTCATATCTTTCTTATAGCCTGAGTATAAGATAATGAGGCAGTTGAGTTGATGATTGGTGATTCTTGGTGAAATCTTTAAAATATAGTAAGAAGAATTATTATAATTGTTATTTCTGTTGCTATATGATCTTTTGTCATTTGAAAATCAGTCAAAATAATCATTTTTGTAGCCAGCCATACGTTGATATTGCGAAATTCCATACAACCAACTGCATTGTGTCAATAATTTTTTAAACTACCACCTTTTTTTTTAGCCAGCAAGTTTGATTAGCAAATGATTGTGTTTGAAGATGTGCTAATGAAGCCAAACCCCTTGTATTCCAGTTTGACAATTATTATTTTAAATTTCTTTTTTTTTTACGTATCCATTTTTAATCATACATTCACCAAATAAAATATTCCGTTCGTAAACCCAAAAAATTTTCCTTACTTTTTAAAAACACATTTTCCGAAAATTCACTATACAAAAATTTCATTTTACCCAAATAATGATTGTCAAACTGAGGCTTAATTCATGCATCTCTTAGGACTGGAGTAGAAATTTGACTTTGAACAATTTACCCTACCTAAGTTGATACCGAATGTTCATCTCTGTTTCGACTATTGCGTCTGAAATAAAACACGAGTTTTAACATAAGAATTTATTTTAAGTGAATATTACACGTCAATTCTACATTTGATAGCAGTCTAAGGAATCCTATTCTTCATTTTCCTCTCATTTTAACTTCATGGTCTGCCATGTTCTTTTCCCTCCATTCGATCACGCTAAACACAACAAGATACAAGTTGTCAAAATTGTACAACTTTTTTCTCTTGACAAAATCCTCAATTCAAATAATCTTTTATTGTGGACTTTTTCCTTTAATGGACAAGACTATATTTTAGTCAAGTTTTCAATAATAGAAGTGACATATTCAACAAAAAAAATCACGGGAATCAAATTGAAGTGGTCCCGGATAGAATGTCCAAATTGGATCGTAATTCGTAGGTGATCTTCTTACCATTATTAGGGTGAGTTTGATAGACTCGACTTTCCTCGTGAAGGGCTCCAAAGCGTTTGTTTGACCACCTTCAATAGATTAATGTTTTGAATCATTTGCTTGAAGATGGTTGTTCGGACTAAATTCTCAATACAAATAATTGAGATCTATGCATATTTTTATCTATGACAAGCTGATTATTATTAATTTGCTTAAATCTATGGATTTTCAAGTTTTCTTCTTGGACTACCATTTTTAAATTTTCCATCAACATCTTACCTCTCTTAAGATATTGCAGTTAATTTTCTTGAAAAACTTAGGAGATATTGAAATAAATTAATAATTTATGCTTGTGAAAACAGACAAAAACAGAAGGAAATGAATTGACAGCCATCACCTTTGTCATTGATTGGAGAAAGCTTTACTACATATAAATGTTATTTGTGGTTCGAATTATTTTCTGAACTTCCAGTTCCAGCCCACCCCCAGTCCCCAGCTGTCGTAAACATAATGATAGAAAATATTGTCACTGTTCGAGATTTATTCTTTAAAAATTTATTTTCTTAATAAAATAATTTCATACATGAATTTAATTTTTTTCTAATTTTTAATCACATTCTAAAAAAAATATTTTTACAAAATTTATTTAAAAAAAAATGAAAATCAAAGAAATTCGATGAGTCCGTTTGGCTTAACTTTTTTTGCTTGTACTTTTTGTAAAAGAGCTCCTTAAAAATCTATAGTCACAGACAACTTCATATATTTCGGCGCTTTTAAGACTAAATGAATTATATATTCGAACTTCTTAGATTTTAATGTCATACTATGTAGTAAAGTTTCATGATAAACAATATGAACTTTTGCAATCAATTTTTTAGCGTGGGTATCAATCGAGGAAACAGTTTTTACATATTAAAGCATTTGTTTGGCCATCATTATAATTATAAATATTTTTTCTTTCTTCTTATTAACCATACATTCTCCAATAAAATAATATTACATGTAAATTAAAATTTTTTAACAACATATTTTTCAAAAAAATACTATTATAAAAATTATAATATCAAAGGGGGTCAAACAAAAACCTATCAATACAGAATCACTCACTCTGTTGGAAAAACAATAATAAAAAATAAAAATAAAAATTAAGGGCCATTTTGTCTTTATAAACGCATCTAACCATTTATCTTATTGTGAAAAATTCATAAACCATAGAAAAGGGTATTTTTCATTTTTGAAATCATCAATCATAATCTTTCCAACACGTAAAAACATTATATATTCACATCTTTATCACGTGCCTTTATTTATTCAATCCTTAGTGTCCTATATTGTCCCTCACTTCTAAACTTTTAAAAAAGAAAGATATTTAGTAGAGTAGGTTGGACTTTGGAGTGGATAATTGTATTTATGTTGAAAATTGCCACCCAACCAATGATACATGTAGTTTGTGAGGTTAATTCTATATTATTAATATTAAAATGTGTTTTGTCTGCATTGTCAACAATTTTAAAAAAAGAATAAAAAAATCAATAACTACCCTAGATTTTAATAAAATGTTAATTACAATTAGGTGGCAATAAATATCTTGATTCACTCATTATTACCTATTTAGTTTTGACAATTATTATTTTCAAATTTTTTTTTCTATATACTCATTTTCAATCACAGATTCACAATAAAATATTATGTACTAAATAAAAAACTTCTCTACTTTTTAACCACACATTTTTAAAAAAAATTAAAATTCAAAATATTTTTGTAATCAAATAATTACCATCAAACATAGACTTAGTCAATAGTGGACCGCTAATTCATTATTCAATGAATTGAATTGTATCACAATTTTATTAAACAATGAATCAGGAGATGTGCTCACATGAATATTATTAATAATTAATTATATAGAAATATGTGTGTTTGATGGATATTATTGAGAAAAAATGTATTTTAAATGGTAATATAATCAGAAATATGTTGTTAAAAAGTAAAGAAAAATTATTGATGAGACGATAAATATATATATTTTTTATTATAGTAGAGAGCATATGTACTCGCGTGTAATGCACTCTCGTCTCTTCTCTATCAGGTTCAGAGGTTGGTTTACTGGGAAAATAAACACTATACACTGCTCGTGCAGAATTATTCTACATCCCTCCGTTCTCCGCCAACCCTTATCTTTACTCAAAACTCACTGAGTCACCTTCGAGTTTTACGACAATTTTAATGGAAGTCGACAGCACACACGCTCTCAAACCCTTCGATCTCAACTCGCTACTGTCTTGTAGTTCTCTGAACCATTCGGAGTTTCGGAGCCACGAGATGTCGGAGGAGGTTCAAATGACGGTGAACGTTCAGGAACTGAATGAGTCTCTTTCGGCTGGTTCTCCGGCTGGTGCTCCGACGAGATGCCCCTTGAGTGCGGCCACGAGAGTCCAGAAGGTTTACCGGGGCTATCGAACTCGGCGTATGTTAGCAGACTCCGCTGTGGTTGCTGAAGAGCTCTGGTATTCTTTTCTTTAACCGTAAATTATTAAATTTTAGAATGCTTTATAAATTTTTGTCTGTATTTTTTTTGGTTGAATTTTAGGTGGAAAGCAATAGATTATGCGCGATTAAATCTCAGTACGATATCCTTTTTCAATTTCTTGAAGCCAGAAACAGCAGCATCGCGGTGGAATCGTGTCAGTTTGAACGCTTCAAAGGTTAAAAAGAAAAAAAAAAGTGATTTCTTCTTGTAATTAATAAAAGATTTTTTTATTTTTATTTTTAATTTCTTTTAATATTTGAAGAACTTAGGTGAAAAATTTAAAAGGCTAGAGACAATAAGAATAAACACTTGGTCGTATTACGAAAAAGATATCGATTGTTTGATTTGTGTTTGACCTATATGTGGCCAGGTGGGAAAGGGTTTGTCTAAAGATGCCAAGGCACAAAAGTTGGCTTTTCAACACTGGATTGAAGCTGTGAGTTACTCCTCTGGGCTGGAGTTCAAAATATCTACTGTTAACTGCAAGCTATGTACTGTTGCTATTGAATACTATATGCTTTATTTGATAATGAGACTTTGATTATAGAATTGTGAAGTTGGATTTGATTCTTATGCTCTTAATCTAGATTGATCCAAGGCACCGATATGGGCACAGCTTGCATCTTTATTATGAAGAGTGGTGTAAGACTAATGCTGGTCAGCCCTTCTTTTACTGGTGAGTGGTGAGAAAACTTTGAATTAATTTGATGCCATGAATTTACACTTTTGAGTGTCTTTTTGAGAGTTTGTAGTGATTAATTCATATTGTCTAGTGTCATAGTTCTTTATCTAAGCAGGTCAAGAATGATGTCTTATGTATAGTTTCCGTTAATGAGCTGAGTCAGAGGACCAAATGCATGATCATTTATATTTAAGTGTTGATCATAAACTAGTGATCTTGTAAGTTTCAAGATCGTTTGAGAAAAATTTGGACCAAATATGTAGATGAAACTTGTATCAGTGTTCTTGCCTGATAGTGGGCTCCTTGTTATTAAAGTATAACTATTAGAACTGGTTACACTAGAGTTATTGGTTTCCTATAATCTAGAACCAAAAGCAGATAGAAACCAACATATGTACTCTGTGCAGGCTGGATCTAGGAGATGGCAAAGAAGTTGATCTCGAAGAGTGCCCAAGATCAAAGCTTCGTAAACAATGCATTAAGTATCTTGGACCCGTACGTGATCAAAATTGCTTTACTTTCTGCAAGGCATTTTGTTAAAAATTTTAATGGTTATGTTATTATAAATGATTGGAAGCATCCATGATACTATTGGAACATATATAATGCTCAGCAGTTACTGATGCAACCGCAATAGTTAATGATGCAACGTTTATAGTGGCATCTTGACTATATTTTTTACTGTTCTTGGTTCTGACTCATGTCTTTTAAATCAGGAGTTCTTAATTAGTTATTTATCTTTGATGTGGTCAGCAAGAGAGAGAACATTATGAATACGTGGTTGTTTATGGGAAAATATTGCACAAACAAACTGGAATACCTCTTGATACAAACAATGGATCGATGGGTTTGAAATGGATATTTGTGATGAGCACCTCTAAGAGACTTTACACTGGAGAGGTGAGGTCTAAAACTAAAGTAACTTAATCTTTCTTTTTACCCTCATCTAGAAATTCTAATTCGTTGCAATATCTAAATACTAATTGCCTCAGAAAAAAAAAGGATATTTCCATCATTCAAGCTTTCTTGCTGGAGGGACTACTTTAGCCGCTGGGAGGCTCATCGTGGAAGATGGAGTACTTAAGGTACTTTCTTGGTAGCTGTCATTATCAAATCTGTTACTTTCAAGACAGATCAGTCTTTTGCATTATAGTATACTAAGTTCCATACTTGGTTCTGATTTGTAGAACATGTTATCACTCTAAATTCCGCACGGTACTAAATTCTTAGTCCCTAGATTAACTGCTGCTTGTGCTTTCTTTCAAGTCGACAAATCATAGACTAACAGTTCTTATGAAGACCAAATTATGCTGAAAATTGATAATGCAAATGATAGATGGTTTTATAATTATTTCAATGTGATCTGCTGACGAGCTTCATTAGTTTTCTTTGACTTTATTGAAGCTAGTAAATCATTATACTTTGAAGTCCAAAGCATGAAACATGCTATTAGCCAGATTGAGCAAAATCCTGCTTTATTTTCATTTAAGATGCCTACATACTGGTAGAATCCCAGAATTTGCCTGTGATTTGTGAACAGAAAATGAATAGAGTGATATTTGTATCTGTATTTTTTTGTACTGGAATTAAAATGATGAATTGAATTGCAACTGAATGCAATGAAAATTGCGATAGTTTGTTGAGCTTTTGAGAGGACCGACTCTTTCCCAATTGACACCCTAAGTTCTGGATAACTGATCCTACTTCCCAACCCCTTATTTATACTTTGATTCCTATCAATTTGTTTTACTAAATCCCCATGATACCCCTCCCCTACTTTAACTAACTGAATGGAAATATTCCTATGCCATTCGGGCCTATCTCATACTTACACGATGAACTGTTGTGTTAATGAAGCTGGCTTGCTGCTGCCATACAATGCTACCACTTCAGGATTGATTTCAGCATTCTTCGTAGGATAAAAATGCTTAGGTTGTATAATGTTCATGAGGGCAGAGTTGACTAACTGGAAGCTCGTTATTAATTTACTATCATGGGGCACTCACTTCGACCCTAAATGCATTTGCAAGATCTAAGTATAATTTTCTAAAATAATTTTCTGGGGTAATATTTGTTTATCTGAATATTGTAATGGAGCTGGGAGGTCAGATAACTTTTTGAGTATAAAATATTTTCCTTCGATTTTGATTTTGCAATGATATATTTCCAACTATTGCAATCACATTTCACTTTCTCCAGTGTATCTCAGCTTACAGTGGACATTATAAGCCAACTGATGATAGCCTTGACAGCTTTTTATCATTTTTAAAGGAAAATGGAGTCAACCTGGATGAAGTTGAGGTATGTCACCTACATTTTCTGTTCCACGGACTATCACATATGAGATCCTTGACCATGGATCTTGCCTTTGGCATTGGAGAAGCAAGAGTGTTGAATTGATTTTGAGGGCATGGGGCTATTGCTCTTTTAGATATTCTTAAAAAATTGTTGAAGTGCATACACATTACTATATGGAGCACAGGATGACAATAGTAGTATTTTTCTTAAAAGCTCTTTTTTTTTTCTCTCTCTTCATGTAATTGTAGTTCCGGGTTTTTGTTTGAGATATGACAAATCGTATTAGTGAAAATTACCCCACTGATATGCAAATTCTGGCACGTCTCTGATTGAAGTACACGAAAAGACAATGGATAAAATCACAGGAAGTATGCATTGCTCCTGAAATAAATAAGCAAATGAGCTTGCTGTCACCAAGAGGTAGATAGTTTTTATATAGTTAAGTAGGTTTCTTCAGCGAGGCCTGCTGTTCTCTTGTTGGTTCACACTGAGTTTCACTTCTGATGTCAATTCTTTCTTTTCAACTTCTGATTTTTTAGCTGAGAGTGATGACCCATGTCTTATCTATCAGATACGAAAGGCAAATGATGATTATGAGAGTTATGAACGTCGAAAACCTGCTAAAGATCAGTCTGCAACTGAAGTATTGTCAATCTCAGATTCCATTCAACCCGACCTTCCCTTTGAAGAGGAAAAAGACCATTCTTCAGAAGCAACTGAAGCTCCTCAGACTGAAACTAAAGTCGAGTACAAGAGGACGCTCTCTGGTGGTCTTCAGAGCCCTAAAGCAGATGTCCCAAAGAGAGCAATATTGAAAAGGATTAATTCCAAGATGGCCGCCAGTTCATATCAGTTAGGTCAACAACTCTCCCTCAAATGGTCAACTGGTGCTGGCCCCAGAATCGGTTGTATTGCTGATTACCCTGTTGAATTGAGATTACAGGCATTGGAACTCACTAACCTCTCACCACGAACTTTTCATGAATCATCGACCCCCAGGAGGATTGCTGCTATTTCTTCACCTACAGTTAGCAGGCAAAATTTAGTAATGGAAATATAACGAGCTCTTGACGTTTGAGTCCTGCATTTTTAGCCTCTCTCCTACCATTTCTCCTACAGTGTGTTGTGTTGTATATTCGCACATATTCTGCTGGCATTTGCTTTACAATCTCAACACTGTAGTCTGATCTGTCCCTGCCTGCATTTCTTCATAGTTATGTAGCATTTGCTGTCAATAAATGAAGACTGGTTTTTTAAGCTCCACTTTGATCTTTATATGCACCGTCCTTACTCAATATAGTGTAAACTTTAAGATCCAAGTCACGAATAGAACTAATTATTTGGTTATTTTGCTCGTTCATACAGAATCTGTTGATTCTCGGCGATAGAAGCTGAATTATGATGGTTCTGTACACATCTAGTGAAACCAAACTGTGCTACACCATGCCCGACCCCAATGTCTATACTCGTACATAATATTAGTGCCCCCAAGTCGTCTATTAGATGATATACATTGCCTTTTGCCAAAATTTGATTTGCATATTTTTCTCTGTACATCCATTTTCTAGGTGACGCGACTGACCCACCTATAAAAGTTGAGATTGATTGTGCAACTAAAATGAAAAATTGACGATTAATTTGTTCTTTCTTAGGAAGGTTGAACACTCAGCGATAGGTCAGAGGCTAATTGCAATATTTTCCCCTATTATTTCAAGATTCTTGGCTTTTTGGATGCGCTAATTAGGACTGTGCACTTCTTTATGCTTTACTTGTTCAACAATCAATAATTAAATATTTTTTTATTAGGGTTCTTGATTTCCTACATGGAAAATTATGGGAAACTGTGCAAAGCAATACTATGTATAGTAAGAGATCGAGAATCGTTTCGAATGATTTTAGTCTATGATGGAAAAACAGAAGGTAGAAAGAAATATTTTATTAGCCCACATATGAATTTGTACAGTACAAGCTCAAACAGATTTACAAGTCTCAGCAGGTTTGTTTTCTGCTAATATTCTCCCGCAATCGAAGGGTGGTAGGAGCAAGAACCCTTTGTTTTTGCTTCAGTCGAGTCAAATGTTGAACAGCAAGAGGTTTTGTAAGGATGTCTGCAAGTTGATCAAATGCAGAAACATGCTGGACACCTAGTGTTATTAAGAACACATTCCCTGACAAAGTAGAGGTCAAGCTCCTAATGCTTCGTACGAGAATGTAAAACTGGACTAGCACTAAGAGCCACTGTGCTCAGATTATTACACCAGATGACTGGAATTTTAGTTTGATAGATTCGGAGCTTCTCAAGTACAGATTGCAACTTCATTAATTTAGTAGCTGCGTTAGCGAAGCTACGGTATTTAGCTTTAGTACTTGAGCGGGAAATGGTAGATTGTTTCTTTGAGCTCCATGAAACTAGATTATCCCCAAAAAATAAACAGTAACCAAAAGTGGAACGGCGGTCATCTAAGTCCAGTGCCCAATTAGAATCCGAAAACTCATGAAGATAAAGACTATTAGACTTGGAGAAGTGGAGACCATGATTTGCAGTACGACAAAGATATCGAAGAATGTGTTTGACTGCTTTCCAATGTGTTTCAAGAGGAGACTACATGAACTGGCATACTATATTTACACAATATGCTATTTCAGGCCTAGTAATTGTTACATATTGCAATGCCCCAACAGTGCTTCGGTATGAAGTTGGATCGCCATCAAAGAAAGTGAGGAACAGACTTGTCACCATGGGAGTTGGTTGCGGTTTAGCATTGCTCATCTTAACTCGATTGAGAGATCTTTGATATACTTCTCTTGGGACACCAAAATGACAACCAGTAGTAGTATGCTTCACCTCAATCCCTAAAAAATAATGAAGATTGCCCAAGTCTTTCAAGGAAAATTTAGAGTGTAAACAAGAAATCAGAGATTCAATTGCTGGACTACTACTCCCAGTAGTCAATATATCGTCTGCATATACAATGACACAGATACAAAGTGTGGCATTGCATTTGATAAAAAGAGAAGTATCTGCTCAAGAAGCATGAAAACCAAGAGATAAGAGATAAGTCTTCAAAAGATCAAACCATTCCCGAGGGGCTTGTTTTAACCCATACAAAACTTTATTGAGCTTACAGACCAGCTTATCATTTGGTGCAGTAGTTAAGACTTCGCTCTAGGCGTATGGTCTAATGGTTAGACCTTGGGCAGTTGATCTTTGCAACTTTGTGTTCACAGATTTACAGTGTTTACTAATCACCGAGCCATCTTAGCTTTAGGGGAATGCTTAGTTGATTTTTTTCATATGTTGCATTTGTTGCATTTTGAATTTCTAGTTATTATCCCAACTATACAACTTAGACTTGGGAAGTGAATTATAACAAATATTAATTTTTAGGAAATTATTCAACTGCTGTATAATTACTTAATTACTCGTCAACAAAAAGTAAATAAAGATAATTTTCAATTCATAATTTGTCATGGTATGGAAGCTTTCTATACAAAGTGGTAGCCGATCCTCTTCCCTTGTTTCTCCGTCGGTCTCAGCCAATTTATTCTGTTTCCTTCCTATTTCTCCTCCAACTGATTTGCGCATCTTCATTTCCCAGGAATCCTAACAACTAAGGTCTATTTGACAGGATTTTTGTTTTTGTATATTGTAAAAGAGCATCTCGAGAAAGTTACCTTAATTCGTTTTTGAAAATTAATTTTGAAAATTATTTCTCTTCTGAGAGAGTTTTTAATGAAAGTTATATTTGACCAACTTTTTCTAAAAGTTTCCTAACTTGAAGTACTTTTATAATTAAACAAACAGTTCAAAAGTAGTTTATAGATCTCAAAAGCTCATTTTGACTTTTCAAAATTCGTATCGAACATACTCTAACTCTAATTCCACTACTTTCACTAAAGTTCCACATGCTTTGCCTACCATTCACTACACTAATGAAGCCTGCTACATCCTTGTCAACATCAATGTGGTAATGTGGTAGCACAAACTCCTTTTAAACTCACAACCGACAACTACATCTCTTGGAAGTTATAGTTTCAAACTACATTCCTTGACTATGACCAAATTGGTTGTGTTGATGGATGAAAACAATCCCCAACACCAACACACTCAAAATGGCACGCAATTCTAAACCATTCCCACATCATGTGGACTCATCAAGATCAACTAATCCTCAATGCCATTGTTGGCCCGATCTCACCCACCGTTAGTGGTGACAAACGGGCCAAGCGGCTCGAACGCTTGGATCGTGGGTGTCTCAGACTCGTCAAAAGACTAGCCTGAGCAGGCTGGCTCGCCCACGGGCGAGTGGCTCCTGAGCTTATCCAATGTGGATGGTTTATCCTTTTTTTTTAAGGTTTATCTTAAAAAAAAATGACGAGCTCACGCGAAGCTCGGCTCGACCCACAGGTAACGAGCCGAGCTCGTGCGCATACCCGCCGAGTCGATTTGGCTCGGCCTATTGCCACCTCTACCCAACATAATACCCTTTATTGCTCAAGTCAAAACGTCTCAACAAGCATGGACCATTTTATCCACCACATATACCACACCCTTTCAAGGCCGCAGCAGGCAAATTAAAAGCTTATTTGGAGTGAATTTATGTTTGTTTCCTTTTTAATTGATTTTTTATAGTTAGATTACAATAATAACAAATGGTTTCGTTTTCTATTTTTGTTTATTTTCAATCGACAAGTAGTTTTTGAATTGGAATCAATTGGTTTGGTTACGATTCGGTTCTATAGTTGGATATGAAACTACTAATTTTATTTATAAGATTTCCCTCGGTTCCAATTCAGTTCGAGCAAGAATGTTACTGCTATACTAAGAACAATACAGACAAAAGTTAGTTTAACAATAGAGCTAATTGTGTCATGGTAATCAATGTAAGGACATTGATGAAAGACCTTACCTTCTATGCGAGCTTTGAATCTCTGAACATAGCCATCAAATTTATGTTTAGTTCAAAAAATCACTTACAGCCAACAAGATGTTGGAATTAGGAGGAATCGGCTCCCATGTTCCATTTCGGACTATAGCATCATACTCCTCAGACATAGCCCGACGCTATTTGGGGTCTTTTAGAGTTTGGGCCATAGTGGTGTGTTCAAGAACAAAAAATGGGAATAATTGGATATGAAGGTTCATTTTTTGTAAGAGTTTTGTGAATATTGTTTTCAGCCATAGTAGTCATGTAGTGAATAGGCAGGGAATGGTTCATGGGTAGATTAAGGGGTGGATGTGGCGTCAACGAACTGTTGGGAGATGATTGGGTGAATGGTGAAGGTAGAAGTAAAGCTGAGGGAGAGGAGATATTATCAAGATAATTATGGTAAGTTGTAACTTTAGATGGAGTGTGGATTAGCAATATATCAAATGGAAATGTGACTTAGGGTGGTGAAGAAAACCAAGTGGTGATGGCGTGTGGTTGAGGTTGAGGTTGATGAGTGCATGTGAACATATACTCAACAAACTTTACATGAAGAGAGACAAATTTTGAATGTTGAAGGATCAAAGCAATAGTATACACTCTGAGTTAAAGAATAACTGAGGAAGACACAAGGTTTAGAGTGAGTCAAACTTGTGGGAGGTATATGGGCTATGGGTAACATAGACAACCAAATATTCGTAGTTTGGCGTAATGAGGAGTAGTTCTAAATAACCTTTCATATGGCAATGAGTGGAGTAATATCGGTGTTGGCATGTGATTGATTAAGCAAACGAACAGTAGCAAAAGCAAGACCAGAAAGTTAGATGGAGTGAGGCATGAGATAATAGTGCAACACCGATTTCGACAATGTGAAGGTGTTGTCGTTTAGGGAGACACTTTTGATCGGGGGTGTGAGATGGTGTGGTTAACGGGATATACCATTGATTGATAGAAAAATGAGCAAGTGCGATGTATTTGTCACAATTGTCTGAATGTAGTTTTTTATATGATCGTCAAATTATTTTTGTACAATAGCTTTAATTCGAATAAAAATGTCTTTAATGTCAAATTTTTGTTTGATAAGATAAAACCATATATATCATGTATAATGATCAATAAAGAACATATTATTTAAAGCCATCACGTGAAATTAATGGTGAAGTCCTCATATCAGAGAATATAGTTTTAATATAGGTGAGATGAGACCTAGTATTGAGTTGAAAAAGGACAACTTGAGGCTTTTAATACCAAGACAAGCATTATATGAAAAATGAAATGACGAAGATGTAAAAGTCCGAAGTTATTAGTCAAAAATACGTTTTGGAATGGAAATCGTTGAATGCCCTAATCTATGATGTCACTTAAAAAAGAAAGTTTTAATGCTTGAAAATGAAAGCAACGAGGTGAATATTGGCCACTCATATACACCATCTTTAGTTTTGTCTGTTAGAAGCAGTGCCCCTTTCCCAAAGTCGTTCACAAAATAAGTAGATGGTAAGAACTCGATTAAAAAAATTATGTCGGTGTCCATCTACTTCAATTTTAACATCCCACTACATTTTTGGGGCATCAAAATATCTAACCAAAATTTTTAGACCTCAAAAATGTAAGGAAGCATCAAAATATAAGTGGAGAACATCATACGTGGGCTATCTAACATTTAAGGGTCTTAATGAATCAAATATTACCCCCATAAAAATTTGAACTAATCAAATATACTTTTTATTCATATATTTCGTATTATTCATAATCACCGAACACTTTTTAGCTAAATATTTCGTAAAACGCATCGTTTATAAATTTTTCCTAAACGTGTGTACACGTAAGACACATGCATATAATAATAATAATAATTAAGCGTGAGAAATGAGAGAACATATTAGCCTTAATTTTTGTTCTACTCATCGAAATTCTCCGTCTCGTAATCTTGGTGAATTATGATAATTCTTCTTTTCGTTCTTGGAATGACTTCCATTTCCCCAAAAGTGCAGCTTCCACCTACCAACACGAGTTCTATATATTATTATTATTATTATTACCCACACACGAGTTCTATTTATTATTATTATTATGCCAACTTGTATCTATCTGTACTTGTACCAATTTTTAACTTCTTTCACTGGATACAAATCTCCACACATGGTTTGCACGTATACAAAATATTAATGTTATTTAACACCATTGATGTTACAATATCAATTTAGGTGATTTTAAAATGTCATTAAAATAAAATGAATAATTAAATGAGTCACAAAATTCCACATTTCATTGAGCCCATTACATGGTAACACTTAATACTAGTGTTTTAACATCACGACACTAGATAGCATTATTCTATATAAAATACAGATATTTCAGTTACTCTTAGTTAGCTTTCAGAATTTGCAATACGGTCACAACACACACTAACAAACATTGATTATATGTTAATAGAAAAATACGTCATTATAGGGAGGAATGGACATGATTCGATTTATTTAAATAATATTTTCTTAAGATCTACTTGCCACCCCAGGATAAAGGACAACAAGAAGATTTGAATTGGTTTAGTTCATTTGGTTCTCAATCAATTCAATTTATTTTAATAATCTACTACCATGCCACCCCATGATAAAGGACAACAAGGAGATTTGAATTGGTTTAATTCATTTGGTTCCCAAAATTTTGGTCGAGACCCACAAGTGCATCTTCCCCACAAGGGTACATGATGATCCACTTGCTCTAAAATGGTACTACTAACGTTAGGGTCCATTTGGCAAGGTTGTCACTTTTGCTTCTACTTCTCGTAAAAATAGTTCATAAAAAAACTATCTTAAACTAACTTTTTAAAAAAACTCTTCTAATTAGAGATAACGTACTTAAAACAAATATTCAAATCTATTCAAAAGCAACTTTTTAATCCTAAAAGTAACTTTTAATTTCTTAAAAAATTCTGTCCAACGAGCTCTTAAATATAAATCATATTTGCCTAACAGTATGCCGACGTACGGAAGTTTCAATATTCCTGGTGAATTTCATGACAAAACACACATGTTAAAGCCTATTGGCAATTGTTGGGTTCCAACCCATCTAACCCTCCAACTTCGACCTTTTTAGACCGGTCAAATTCAGATTTAATCAAAATACTTGCAACATTGTAATATCAAAGCTAAAACCTTATTTTTATGTTAAGAATAATTGTGAACAAACATTTCACTTGCAACTTTTTACCTTTTTATCATGTCTAACCTTGTCTATCCAGTATAATAAATGTCTCATTTGGGTTTTTGGAAAAAATCTATCCTAAAGTCGAGATGCTATTGTGCAATACATCGTGAGCAACGTTGGTTAGTGCGTTTTGACATTAGCGAGGTATGTTATATGTCAAACATTAAGCCATTGTTTAAGCTTCATTATTCAAAAACTCATTTTTTTAAATCTCATTTTCAATCTACAATCTTCCAATAAAATAATTTAAACGTAAATCCACAATCTTTTCATACTTCTTAATTATACATTCTCCAAAAAATCACTATTACAAAACTCATTCTTTGTGAAAATAGGGATCAAACAGGGAGCTAAGTAAATGATTTTATAAATATAAACTGAACGAATCTCTTTCAATTCTTTATCGATTTAAAGTTTTTACTATACGTGATTCAATATAGTACCAGCTCATACATAGATTTTAGGTTCAAGTATCATCGGTGTCACCATTTATGAAATTTAGAAGCAAAACTTTTGACAGAAAATTAATATTCCTGATTGATTATACAAATATTGTATCAAGGCCGAGGATGAAGCCCGA
>CAIGRP010014604.1:0-12742 GCA_903798385.1 Fraxinus cuspidata
ATTAAATAATTAATTAATTCAAATAATGGTAAACATCACCACAAAAGACTGAGCACAACATTGATATTAGTCTTTATACAGAAATATCAACTTATAAGTGATACTCTTAGTGTAATAATCAAATATTGACAATAAACTATGTCAAATAATAAATTTATATTTGAACCGATTTATTGTTCACATAAAATAAAATCTTACCATTGTCATAAATTTATTACTACAGGCATACATGTAATTTGGCCAAATATTTACGTTCCTTTAGACCTTTGGGTTTGTAAATATCCGCATGAATTACAAATACACAACCTTCCTAATATTCCAAATAAATTAATCTAGACAATAGATGTTACTTTGATAACATGTTGCATCAATTAATTTATTCAGGAAAATTAGTTATCCAAAAAAAATTTATTTTAATACCAAGATTTTAATTTTAATTGTTAATTCCTAATTCTTTTATTTTTTATTTTTCTTTTGTTTTGAAATTTTTTTTTTTTTAAAAACCAGACAGAAATAGGGCACTGCAACACCTGATACCGCGCTGCCTGCTCTGTGACATTTGTTATGCAGCCCGACAATGCCTCAAACGTGACTTGATCCATATTTTAAGTCTTAAAATTTACCAAAATTCCAAAATTTTAAAATCTAGGGCTTCAAATTATCTTCCTTTTAATCTCAATAATTTAACATTGTGTTGGCTCTTATACCAATTGTTGAATTTTTCATGAAATATAAACTTTATGAAATAATATGAATTGTCACGATCTCCATGTCAAATCATCAAGAAAATTAATTAATGCGGAATATATCTTGGTCCATTGATTTGTATCTTTAATAATGAATCTTGAATTTTGATCTTTAAATCTTGATTTCTTGTTCTTCAATTTAATTGCTCCAATCCTTTTTCTTGATTATAATTCTTGATTCTTGATTGTGGGTTTTGGATTTTCGTCTTCAATATGCTTTATCTATTAATTCTTGTGTTTATGGGATGACACAAAAAATGAAATTACATATGAATTGGATAACATAACTCTATATATGATTTTCATATGTATTCAGCCCATAGCTAAATGCAAACCCTAATGGATCCGGTCTCTACACATATAATTCGGCTCACACTTTATTTAGATATCCAAATCCCAATTACTTAATTCTTTATTAGATCACTTTAATTTTAGACGTAACTTTAAGATAACATTTATACACAACTAATTACATATATCGGCCTACATGACAAATTAAATAATTCCCAATAGTAAGACTTTGTGGACTGCCTAGAGTTGTGAAAAGAAAAGGAAGCCCCTCGAATCATATAGGTACATTTTGAATCCAACTGATCTTAAAAGATTGTACATTTTATTTATGGAGGAAACATCTTGATAGTAGTCAGAAATTTGGATCAGACTTCAAATTCACTAGTTGTATTGCAGATTACTTAACTGAGTTTGTAACCATGATAAAATATCTTATAAGCTATGGTGTTACATGGAAGATATGTCGCCCGTCAGTGCATTGACAGTAAGTTTCTTGTTATGGTGAAGCCCTTCTGCAATTTGTATAGTATATATCTTCTCTTCTGTAAAGTTAATTTTTCTTTAGGCTATTGGACATTGGATCTATTCAATTTCCGGGGAATCGTAACAAGACTGAAGAAGTCTACTGATATAAGTAGACTCAGTTTAATCACCCCACCAATTGGACAAGGTCTTTCAGAACCTTCTTTCTTTATTTTGTATGAAGTATACCATTATTCGCACCTTTGACCCCATCATTTCTGAACTTCATTGAAGTAATTGAACATGTTATTTCGACTTTTGTACCAAGTGAACTATTTTTCCTTTTCTAAAAAGTTTTCCCATATCGAGTTATTTAGTTTTCTCGTTTACTAAAACTCCATTTTCCTCGTATTTTCTTTGTCCACGGCTACTACCTTTCATGAAACATGTGATGTCGAGAAAAAATAAACAATTTCAACTTCAAAAAAATCTGAAAGCTGGATCCAACTTTGGCTTCAAGAACTATGATGGATTATGCCCATTGTGTGACATTAAAAGGAGAACAAGAATGAATTAATCTTGTTGTACAACAAATTTGACACTCCATTATGTGTCAAAATTTGAGCCATTGGTTGTTTAAAATACTGTTAAAATCAATGTATAAATAACTGATACCTCATAACAGTGTCAAACTTGATGTCAAACTTAATGTACACGTAGCATGATTGAACGACAATATGGTTTTGTGTGGGTGGGACATGTAAAGTAGGGTCACGGACTTGTTAAAAAAAAATTGTCTTTAGATCTATACAAAGATAGGGTTCTCGTCCTATCTTGAAAATATTTAATTAATAGTAACGTGTAGGTAAGCAAATATGTCAGCAGAAGTAACCATTTTCTCGAACTTGCCCTTTAATTATATATAAAGCCGGACTAAATATCCCATAAAATGTGACAACTAGAAAATCTTTGATTCTTTGTGGTCGGTTTGACACTAAGAAGAAGAGAATATACGTAACTTATACAAAATAAGCACTTAATTCGAGTTAAAATATTAGTTTTGTAACCATTAAATGCAAAAGGGATATTGTTTCTAATGCATTATTGACATGTTCGGTGGAACATTACCGAAAAGATTAATGAAAATAGACGTAGGATATACTTTTTTTAATTATATCGTGTTTCGTCAAATTAATTACTTAGCGAATTATCTTATATTTTATGACTTTTGAAAACTCAATCATTAAGACAACTTGCATTATACTATTTCATTTTCTCCAAATCTATTTCGCCCCTCATTTTTACTTGTATTCATGGACCTAACATGAATTATTTAGAATGAAACTTTCAAAATGTACCAACCACATTTATATATTAATTACTATCTAATTTATTTCATTAATGCTTGATTGGAATTTCTGCTTAAGGATGATTGACTATCCTGTTCCTTTGTGATTACGACAGCATTTAGAGGTGGGATTAAATTCGCACCTATATTGTAGAAATTATTGAACAAGGGAGCCCGTTTTATAAAGTTTAATAATTCAAGATAATTAAATTTACTTATTTAAATCTCTTTAACGTGCCACTCAAGTTGGCATTTTACTAAAGATTTGACTTGTGAAAAGTTTTGGTAAATAGCTAGGTGATGCTTTGAAGTTTGAACTATTAAGCTCTGCATGCTCACGTGTATCTTCAATAATGTTGAAATTTATGTTGTTAAAATGGGAAAATATTTTTATTTATGTTTCATCTTCCACAAGACATATTAACAAGTGTTGTAACTCGTGCATGTTAAAATCCAGCCTTTATAAAAAATTCGCTTGAACCAAATGAGATATTTGAAGTCAATAAGCTGCATAGCAATATCAAAATAATATAGTTTATTTTTATCGCATAATGCTAAAATTTCGTCCAAATTTCATTGGGTACTTGTGGATTTGTTGGATTGGATTTTGAAGAGGTCAAAATATGGACCAAAGAGGAAAACACGATGCATTACCGCTATCAGCGGGACAAAATTTTTAGCAGAGAGCTGCTTCCAGCCTACAATCCGTCTGGTGCTCAGCACCGCACTTGTTCAACCCAAGATTGTTTTCTTTATTCCACGCGATTCTTGATGTTATTCCCACCTTTAGGACTACTATTAAAGTTTGACATGTACCCCTATATATAATTGGTTCTTCTTCATTATCAGAATAAGTTAGACTTCATTATAATTGTAATAAATGCACAATTTTTGTAATTCTTTCTCCTTTATAATAAATTCTTCATTCCTCTTCCAATTTCTTGTATTCTTCTTGTGTTGTGCTTGATACTTCATATTATGTCATAGAATTTCATCTTCTATTACTAACAAGTGGTATCAAAGTATACATAATTCTTGTCAGGATTCTAATAAGTTGTATTAGAGCTTAATGTTTGATTTATTCGAGGTCTTGCTCTTATGATGACAACTATAAAATATGATATTCTCATTTTGGATCGTAGCACTAGATTTTGTTGTAGCAGGTAAAAATGTGAGTAGTGCCTTATTAGATGGATTTGGACTGTGCTTTGTTGAGATTTGATAAGGTGCTCTCAAATTGGTTAATGGAGAAATAACGTAAGAATCGAAAGACCCTATCACATATTCATCTTCATCTTTCGAATCATGTTCTTCAAGACATTTTGAAGGAGAAAATTACAGCTACGTTATGATTAAATTAGAGCAATTGTGCAAACTAGGAGTCTAACTAGCAAATTACACCTGAGCAGTGTTTGTATTCTCATCGTATGCAAAAAGTACATCCTTAGAAAATCACTTTGCTCCCTCTAAAGAAATTGTCACTGATTTAGAAAATTGGATATTATGTATGATGAAGAGGATTTGGATTTATTGTGTTCGTTTCCTATCTTATATATGTCTTTTAGAGACACGATATTTTATAATTGTGATGCTCTCACCGTTAAAGAAGTATATGATGCTCTGTTTTTAAATGAGAAAATGAAGCATCTTGTTGAGTTTGATATTCAAGGAAAAGGCATTGATGTTCATGGTTGTTATGAGAGGGGCAGATCAAAATCTAACTTCAATAATCAATTTTGTAACTATTGCAAGAAAAAGTGGCACATTAAGAAAGATTGCTACAAGTTGTAGAGTTCTCGGTGTGCTCAAATTGGATTGAGAGGAAGGTAAGTCTTGATCTAATATATGAATTTTTTTGTACCATGAGTTTGATTTCCACTCGTCAAGACAAGGAAAAATTGCTCTAAGGCAGCTTTAAACTTTGAGGGGCTCATAAAAAAACAAGATTAGAGGCAATGTGAGTTGTTTCTTATATTATCAAAGAATATTCTCATAGATAAAAAAAATTGACTGCAAATAAAAAATGAAAGCAACCGATACTTCAGGCATAGCAGATATTGTAGAGAATTGTTTGAGGATGGAGAACTTTTGGTTATTTATGACGGCAATTCCAAAGCTGATGAGGATTAGATTCTTGAAACGACTTGCACTTTTCATATATGTCCCAATCGGGATTTGTTTTCAGCATATGAAGAAGTTTCGAAAGGTGTTGTAGTTATGAGCAACAACGCACCTTGTAAGGTAGTTGGTATTAGAGTTAGACTTAAAATGTTGGATGGGACGGCCAGAACACTTGATTCCATAAGACACATTCTATATTTGAAGATAAATCTTATCTTCTTGACTATGATTCAAAAGGGTATAAGTTCATTGATGAAGGTATGTAAATGTACCCATGTTGTGTTGGAGGGGGCAGCGAAGGTCCCAATTGTATGTCTTTCAAGATTGTGCAGATTCTTTGAAGGCGAATCAGCAAAGATTTAGTACTTTGGTGGTATTCAGTTTGGTACATTATTTTTGGAGATTGGTTTTGGATCCGTGTTGAAGAATACATCTCAGTCAAGTTTAGATGTTATGGATAATGTCACTTTGCCAACATCACCAGCAGTTCCATCGTATTCAATTGCTAGAGACATATCCAAAATAAATATTAGGCCTCCACATAGGTATGGGAAATCTGATTTAGTTGTGTATGCTTTAAGTGCGGTTGAAGGTGTTGAGTCAACGAATAACCTTCTACAAAAGCATTAGTGGTGTTGATTATGTTTAGGGCATGGTTTTACAGCGTTAGCTTGGCGCTCGAGCACTACACTTGTTCGACCTAAAATTGTTTTCTTTATTCCATACGAATTTTGATGTTATTTCCATCTTTAGAACTATTAGTTGACATGTATCCCTCTATATAGTTAACTTTTCTTCATTGTTAGAATAATTATACTTCATTATAATTGTGATAAATACACCGTCTTTGTAATTTTGTATTCCATTGCCAATTTTTTGTATTATTCTTGTGTTGTGATTGCTACTTTATATTGTGCCATATAATTTTGTCTTCTATTCCGAATAAATAGTATCAAAGTATACATAATTCTTATTAGGATCCTAACACCTTAAGTAGAAAATTTTAGAATATTAAAGAAACGAAACGTTTTCTAAATATTATTAGCTAATGCTAATCGATTTATTCTTTAATATAAAGGACTAATTTTGTAAGTTACCCGTCTTTTGACTGATGTACTAGAGAAATATCATTGCACGTCATGCAAGTTGTTTAGAAACAGTTACTTTTTTCGAGTAAGAACTCATTGTATTTTTATTTGAACTTCCCATCCAACAAAAATTCATTTTTGAACCTACCCAAAAAAATCCGTTGACATGCGAGACTCAAAAAAAAGAGTTAAAATCTTGGTCATAATTTGTTTATATACAAACAATAATTTCTATAGCTCAATATTATTTCAACTAAAAAGTCTTACACTTCCTTTGATTAATTTGTTAATAAAGATAATCTGATCAAGAGATGTATCGTGTAACAAGAGACAAATCATCACGTGACAATCATATCACTCTTGTCGTCCCCACCCTCTGAATCTCCGCCCGTCACATATATATAAATACTGCTCTTTCTGGGCATTGCTTCTCAATTCTCACACTAGAAACTGAAAATGGAGAAGGAAAATATTGAGTTGCAGAAGAAGGAGACTGAAAATGGGGAGGAAGAGAAGAAGACTGATAAAATTACTTCCAAAACCAAGAAGCTTGGAGGTGTTAGAACAATGCCATTCATTCTTGGTAAGTTCACAAACTTCATCTCAAAACACACACATACAATTTGTCAACTTTTGAGTTTTCCATTGACTCAGTTTGTTACACTTAAACCAATGTTTGGTATGGTCGACTCAATATGAAAAGTGTCGAACTTTGATGATGCATTTAAGTTGTGAGTTTTTCATTCACAAGCATTAGTGTGTTACACTTACAATACTCTTTGGTATATTAGACTAAATATGAAAAGTGTCAAATTTCGACGCGAACGACAAAAATTTGTTAAATTATAACTTCTCCATCTATAACTTTTTAACCTCACATTTCATCAATTTTTATTAAAATCTACTAAAAATATAAACTTGGGATAATCTTTGATCTGAAATGGCGTTTTTTTTTCCAAGCACATCTGGCTCACACAAGAACACAATGTAAGCCTAAATGTTGTCATTTATATACTACATAGGATTCCAATAATAAATACAAGATTTGCACGAGGATTTTTAGTGCTTTGTTAAAAAATATAGTTAAATTTAATAATTAACTTTAATCACATATTTTATAAGTTCTACAACTTTTATCAATTTCTTAATTATATATTTTATCAATTTTTATCAGAATATGTTAAAATTTTATTAAAAACTTTGTCAAAAATCTGTTAATAAACTTCACATATAATCCCTTTTTTTTTGTGAAAAAAATTCTGATGTTATATTCACAAATATAAAAATGAATTCTTTGTCACTTATTTGTTCAAATAATAATTTATTATTTAATTTTAGCTGAATACTGCACTAGCAACATTCTGTAAATGATATTGTCTGCTTATGTGTATATTTTAATTATAAGTAAAATGATGGGTGTTATTTTATAAACAATAATGCTAACTCCCAATGTACCGCTTTGTTATTTAAATTACTTGACATAGGACATGAACAATGCTTTGGCTGGTCTTGTTAGAAGTTAACTACATTGTTCTTGACAATTGAACAAATATTTGGAGCCACTTCCATTGGTATTAATTAGTAATATATCTTTGTAATAATCAACACGTTGTCATCAGGTTGATGTTAATTTGTATAATGGTTGAGGCTTAATTGATCTAATTCTTTCAAGTTTAGTGTCTTTTTCTAATAATGCATTTTTTGTAAAATAATGGAAGACAATAACGTTACTAAAAAATAAATTTCACAGTATAGTCTGTACAAATACGAATGAGTTTGAAACCATGGTCGAGCTGATGGAAATACCATGTTTCAATTATTAAGGTTTAGAATTTCATCTTAAAAGGTCAACCTTATTGAGAAGAATAACTCAAGTTTTATAAGTTGGTCTATATTTTAATAATTAGTCAATGTGGAATTTATCCTTTAATATGTCCCACAGATGGTGACTCATTTGAACAAATCAATCTTGAAATCCATGTGCTATTTTTTTATCTTAATCAAATTGAATTTCTCGTTGGAGTTCAATGAGCTGTGATAACATATTAAAACTTTGTGTTCTATTTAAAATATCAACATTATTAAGATAAGCAGTCACTTATACGTTAGTTTGTATTTCGGTAATTAATCGATCTGAAATTTATTCTTTAACATCTGTGATGCTATACGAGATCTGTTCGATGAAATGCCTAATAGTAACATAGATAGGTGAAATTTGATTCTAAGCAAATTGCAATAGCCAAAATATAATCTGTATGTCAAAAGATTATGTTACTTGCGGCTCTGACTCTGAGGTTGATTTACTGTTGATCTTTTGCAATTGCACACGTTATTATAGAGCTCACCATGCATAAGAAATCCTTTTATGGGATGAATTTAAATTGAATGTCCATTTTGCAGCAAATGAAATATGCGACAGATTTGCTAGTGCTGGTTTTCATGCTAACATGATTTCCTACCTCACTCAAGTGCTGAACTTGCCTAATGTCAAAGCAACCAACACTCTCAGCAATTTCGCTGGAACCTCGAGCTTCACCCCGCTAATTGGTTCTTTCTTTGCCGACTCCTTTGCTGGACGGTATTGGACAATTGTTGTCGGGTCCATCATCTATGTGCTGGTTTGTACCTTCCTCTCTGTTCTGAAAAAAAAAAAAAAAAAAAAAAAAAAATCAGATGATGAGGATAACGTGTAGTACTTGTCGATTTTTTTGACTACTAATCGGTATCAACATAATGTTCATTTTTCGACATGAGTTCTGAAAAAGTTTCATTTGGATGTTTATTTTCGCACCTCTCAAATCCACGGAGGGACTTGTGAAGCTCACAAGCATGCATGCGTTTGAAGTTAATGAAAATCGTCTCAAGTGTTTTTTGGATTTCTAGTATGCAATATCGTATTTCTGAACAACATATGTAACAGGGAATGGTTTGCATCACAACATCTGCTTTCCTGCCTCGACTCCATCCTCCGCCATGTCCAACTCAGGTGAACTGCCAGGAGGCTTCCAATCTACAGCTATGGATTCTCTATATTTCTCTTCTCTTGACATCATTGGGTACTGGTGGAATAAGGCCTTGTGTTGTTACATTTGCTGCTGACCAGTTCGATATGACCAAATCAAAAACCGAGATTAAAACTTGGAATTTCTTTAATTGGTACTATTTCTGTATGGGAATGGCTTCTTTGGCTGCTCTAACAATTGTGGTTTATATCCAAGACAATGTGAGCTGGGGTTGGGGTCTTGGAATTCCAACAATTGCCATGGGCTTCTCTATTATAGTTTTTATTTTAGGATCCCCTTTGTATAGGAACGTAAAGATAGGAGGTAGTCCATTTGTTCGAGTGGCACAAGTAATTGTTGCAGCTGTGAAGAAAAGGAAGGTTGTCGCTCCAACTGATCCTCGTGTCCTGTATGAAAACAGAGAACTTGATGCTAATATTTCTTCCAACGGGAGGCTTCTGCAATCGAACCAATTCAAGTAAGTAATAACATACATCTCACCCGACCAAACTAGCAACTAAATTTAGGTTGTGAAACTAAAAACTATACAAGATACCTACTAGAAGTCAGTTTTTATTGTTGCATTTCCATGACCGGAAAATTCAGATGATCTTATATATTTCACGATATTCTTCTATCTGAAGATGGTTAGATCGTGCGGCAATAGTAACTGATTCTGACATGAACGAGTCGTCTCAACCAAATCTATGGAGGCTAGCCACTGTCCATAGAGTTGAAGAGCTGAAGACAATCATAAGAATCTTGCCTATATGGGCAGCAGCAATATTGCTTGTAGCTTCGCACTCTCACCTCAACAGTTTTACCATCCAACAAGCGCGTAGCATGGACCGTAGACTGTCCCGTTCCTTTGAGATACCTCCGGCTAGCATGACCATTTTCAGTACTCTTACTCTGCTAATTTGCCTTCCTTTATACGAGCGCTTGTTTGTCCCCTTTGCTCGTAAGTTCACAGGAAACCCCAATGGCATCACGTGCCTGCAAAGAATGGGAATCGGGGTTTTTCATTGGCATATTTGCTACTATCGCTGCAGCACTTATTGAGATCAAACGAAAAGCAGTGGCAGCTGATCATAACCTTCTCGATAAACCAACTGCCATTATTCCCATTAGCGCTTTCTGGTTGCTTCCACAGTATAGCCTTAACGGAGTAGCTGAAGTTTTCATGTCCGTTGGTCATTTGGAATTCCTTTATGATCAATCCCCAGAAAGCATGAGAAGCACTGCTGCTGCACTCTACTGGATAGCTATAGCGATTGGAAACTATATAAGCACCATCATGGTATCTTCAGTTCACAAGTATACTGGTGAGGAAAGCAACTGGCTAGCGGATCGTAATCTTAATAGGGGAAGGTTGGAGAATTATTATTGGCTTGTGACAGGAGTACAAGTAGTAAATTTGATATATTATGTCATATGTGCCTGGCTTTACTCGTATAAGCCGATAGAGGTGCTGACTGAAACTGAAAGCAGGGAAGAAGATATTGAGTATTCTGACAATACAAAACCACTGCTAAATGATTCTGAAGGAGAAAAGGAAGTAGAGCTAGTGAGAAATTAGACCGAACTGACATGTTTAGTCAGGTAGACTGGACATCACTTGTCAGTATTAAGATTGAAAAAATTATGCTTTACTAATCCATTTGTTCTGTACTACTTAGCAAACATTCGATTTAGGATTGTTGATGAGAGTAGTTTGTGTAATTCAAAGGTCAATAATAGAGAACATATTTGGGCATTTACTTTAGTTCGGAGCAAGCAATTTTGGTGATGATTATCACTAATGACGAATAGCATTGTTCTTATGATTGTTGCAAGAAAACTCGGCAATTTGTTTGTTTGTTGTGATTGATTACAATTTTACAAGTACATGAGCTGTCAATATCCCCAAGTCTGAAAGCAGGAAATATATTCTTCATAATTCTTGATTTTGTGGTATCTCAATTACATTTTCTTGATTGTTAAAGATAATTATCGAAGAATTACCAATTCATGTTCGTACAGGGAGAAAAGGCCAGCCAATAATCAAACAAAGAGTAGAAATTAAAGCAATCGCTGATATTTTCAAGCCATCTTTCTGGATTATACTCACAACAATATTTTCCCCTGATTTTTTTTCCATTCTTCCCATGGCATGTGTGGTAAGAAATAAACCAATGTTTTCCCATAAAAGTTTAATCAGGTAAACTATCATCTTTTTCTTTTTATTTATTATTTTTTAGCAAAGACATCTATTGACCCTAAAAAGTGCGTCAACAGAATCCGGGCCCCACTCACATCCGTGCAAGCTTACTTCAGCCCTCGTGGAAGAACCACTAACTGGCAACGTGTTTAGGGAGTGGGTGTGGGATGTGCACTTTGGACGTGAGCCACTCAAGTGTTTGAGCACCAGGGGTTTTTGGCACATAAGGAACAAGAATCATTATGTAAGGCTCGAGAGAAAACACAATATAATCTTTTGTAATGAAATTTGCATTATTCTTCAAAAGATACAAAGTGGAGTATTTATAGTGATACAAATGAAGTGATGGTCGTTGGATGAAAAAGCACGTGGCTTCATCTCCTGACTGAAACATCCTAACATAGGCACCTAACTACGCATCATAGCTTGTGGCGCATTTAATGCATTCTAAAACGATAGTCACCTTATGGCCTAGGCTGACAAGATCTGACGTTCTTCTCCTGATTGAGGTCACATCAATCATTCAAAAGATTTTTTATAGGATCTCTTGAGGGAAGCGATGTGTTCTATTTCAATAATGAGCCACGGATTGAAATGCCACTTTTACCTTACCAATTCACTTCGGAAATGAGCTTCGAAATAAATATCCTCTTCATTATAACTCCACTTTAGCAAATAGGCTTCGTTATGAAGCTCCTCTTCATTATCACTCAATTTCAGCAAATGGGCTTCGCTATGAAGCTCCTGTTTGCTGCCATTGACTTGTCAAATATTAATGGCGTTGGAAGTGGGATGCCACTTTGGCAGCCTTTTGAGCCTCAATAAAGAGGCGTAACAATATCCACACATTCTTAGTGATTTTTTGGGCCCCACCAAGGAAGGTCATTAAGGTTTAGGATTCCCCAATCATGTATATCTACAATATATTAAAAGGAAGGATTAAGGAGAAACTTTTGAATATCCAATTTACCCTTTACATATTTAGTTATATACCGAATATACCCTTTCTTAATTTTAGTTTTATTAATAATTAATAACATTAATTCTTTACACATTTAGCTATATGCCCAATATACCCTTATTTAATTTTAGTTTTGTTAATAATTAGTTAATAACATTAATTCAATTTATTTGACAAGAAATAAAAAAAAATCATTTTCTTTTCTATTTGTCAATAATTCCTTAAATTAATCTTTTTAATATTATATTAATTTTTTTAACAACTTTTCTTATAAAAATATAACTTAAATTTCTTCTCTCGGTTGAATTAGTCAATTTAAAAAAAATAACATCCATATTTCCGTATTTAAATGACTGTTCCATTTGGTTGTTTCACACATATCCTAACAACTAAATAATATATTTAATGTAATAAAATTAATGCAACAGAATGTTACTATACAATTTGATAAAATTTCTATTTATTTTATATTTACCCTTATTTAAAATTTGTTTTACTTAGTAATTACATATGAATCCGCATG
>CAIGRP010014615.1:0-14589 GCA_903798385.1 Fraxinus cuspidata
GCCATCCAAGTTATTTGAGTTGGACAATGAGCAACACCAATATAAATTAGGTTGCTTCAAATGGCCTAAGTGGGTTAGTGACAACTTCGATCAATTGTGGTGTCGAATCACATTCAGTCATTTGGTCAAAGCCAATTGAATAAATACTATACATACATCATTGTCCAGGAAAGTTGTTTGACAGCAATTTGCCTAACATGCATCCCTTCTAGTGGGGCTCCAAGAGGTCCTCATAAAAGTGACCTCGCTAGAGTGAAGCCAAGACATCGAAGCCCCTTTTCATCTTGCTTCGTGATAACATTGTACTAGTCTCACACGTGCCGTACTCTGGTGGCTTCGTAGGACTGCTCTTTGTCGCGTGGATAAGTTCTAATCTCTATTTCAAGAGCAATATTAAACGAAGCGAAGATAAATAAAGTTATGCCAATCCATTTGATCTGTCATTAGGGAGATAAGTGTAGAGTATCATAAATTCTACACAATCGACAAGAGTTATGCTGACGCCGAGTGTAATAGTTTATGAAATCAAAATGATGTGTTTGTAGATTGATGGAAAATCAAGTAATGAAAATCTTGAATCCTATGAAATGGGGTGCTAGAACTAAGATTAGTAAGACTCATCATCTTAACCAAAAATGTTCCTTTTTTTGTGAGGTATCCCAGACATAGATAGTGGGTATTTGGTTTTTGATTCAACTAAAGATAAGAGTTGGTATACAGCTATGTTGTCTTCTTCATAATGAATTGGTTTACTTTTTCTTCTGATTTATTCGCCTTTTTGAACCTCTACAGTGCTCTGAACTTCGCTGTGATCACATGGAGTTGGCTCAATTAATTCTCTCTCGTGGTTTATGTTCTGGTAACTTCGCTGCCTACATAATATAAATAAATAAATAAATCTTTTCACCTTTTTAACGACTTAAACTTTTAAATGGTATAGTATAGAATGAGCAGCCAGAGGCACTAAATTCTTTCAAATGCAAATGAATGCTGAGATTTTTTTCCCTCAGATTGCCCCTTTCCCCGAGGAAACGTGAGTTTTTCACAATTCTATCCAATTGGCAAAGTTGTAAGACTATGTATGAGGGCTAACGCATAGCATTCAGCTTTGGCTCTACATGCTATAAGTATATTCATCCAATTCACAAACTCCATGTACTATGGATGTTTAGCCGTCGCAGAATCTGTTAAAATCAGCCGTAGTAGATTATTAGAAAATATGAGAATTATTTCTAGTACATCAAAGTTTGCTGTTCTTTCTTTTTCTTTTCCTTTTTCTGTCAACAAATGCAGAATTATTAGCTCCATAATACTTCCATGGTACTAACATAGTTCTGTCAAAATTTCTTCTGATGAACCCATGAAATATAAGATTCAGTAAAATAACTTCTAATAGAGACTAAGTGCCAAAGACTGCATTTTGCAATGCCAATCCGTTGTGTCCTTACTCTTAATATAATCGTGGAAGTGTAGTTATTTGCTACTAAAATGTGCATCGGTTTTTTCTATTTGTCAAACTAACGAACATGGATAAACGATTAAATTGTGACAAATGTTTAAGTTCAGCAACCAACAATCGACTTGGAAGAAAATAAGTGACGAACATGAAATTTCAGCTAAAAGTTGAGTGACCACAAACAGTTTTAACCCTCGAACATAGACTCAAAATGTGGTTAGCAGTTCCTAAGGTCTAAACTTTTGTCTGCAAGATTGGCAAGTAATTTCCCTGCAAGTAGAATCAATATGCCTACTAGCCATGGCCTTCATTTTCTCAACCTCTTCCCTCGCTCTCTCCCACGTGTATCTGGCACGCACAAACTCAGACTGCGCTATTTCCATCTCTCTCCGCGTAAGCTCCTTCACGCGATCTGCATAAGCGTTCTCCATTGCTGCTAATCGAGCTTGCTCAGCAGCCTGCCATTTCAAGGCCTCAACACAGCTCGATTCCAACTTTCCACCATCGTAATCTTTAAATTTTCTTCTCCGAACATGATCTGCAACTGGCTGGAGTGGACTAACGCTTATTGACAATTGAAGGTCAAGTGATGGATCCTCAAAATGATCCATTGATCTGAATATCATTGAAGAATCCAATGGCCATGATAAATCCTGTGATGAAGAAGCTGCACTATATGGAGTGCCAGAAAGTAGCTGCAATTCTTTATTCTCATCTTCCATTGATGAATGGTGAGTGAGGCTTATGCAGGGGCAAGATTGAGGCCTATATGTAAGCAATTCATTTCAAAAGGCTGATTTCAAGAATGCCGACATTCCCCATGCAAAATGACAGAAACCAACATTAGTGTCATTAGCCCCACATTTTGAACTCTAGTGTGCACTATTTCTTCAGTCGAAGGTGTGAATTAAATGAATATGTGGTCATCTCTAATGACCTAAGCATTTAGGCGAGACAATTAACTTAGTATTAGAGTCAAAGAAAAGACCTGAGTTCAAGTCTTACCGGCAGTCCTTTATAAAAAAAATTGTACGTGTATTAGTTTTTCGATTAAAAAAAATGAATCTAGCCTAAACATGGGTATCGACTATTCAATAGTTAAAGTAGAAAATTTTAGGGATGGCAACTGGAAAGCCGCGACGGCCATCCATCTCCGAGCGCTGCCAGGTGATTTTCGAGAGGCAAAATAAAATAATTTAATTTGCCACCTCGTTTACTTGATTATTTATTTGTTTAAAATGCAAAAAAATATAAAAAATAAAGTCCAGGCGGAGACCGTGTTCCACACCCACCTCCTGATTCCCAAAAGGATGAGACATTTTGCCAACTTTAAAAGAGTTATTTTCATTTTTAAAAATTGTACATCAACGTGGCGTGTCAGTTAACGTGCTCTATAGAACTTTAGAGCCTATTTGACAACCATTAGTGATTTTTAAGAAAATGTGTAGTTAAAAAGTATGGAAATTTTTTTGATACACGTATAGAATATTTATTATGTAAACGTGTGATTGAAAATGATCCTATAGCAAATCATAAAATAAATTAATGATCAGTCAAACAGACAATTACTTTAATAATCGACTTTTGTATGTGATATGTTGGTGAAGCCTTGAAGGAGAGTGTGAATAGGGATTACCAATAATTACAAATTGTACGTGCATTGGACTTGGATGTGTGTTGGTTTGATCCCTAAAGGTGGGATTTTGTGAAGAGCACTTTAGTTTATGGGTGGTAGGCCTAAGGTTGTCGGCTCTATTGCATAAAAAGCTATCAACTCTTGACCTAATAAAGTCCTCGTTCGTTATCCGACCGAGATGGAGAATATTATAAGCGAAACGAAATTGGTACAAATATTTAACATGAAGTCAATTTTTAGTTCCATTTATGGGGTTTTCACTCATAATAAAGCGTTCAAATGATCTCTCATCGCTCTTTTGTTAGAAAAAAGACGTGTATCAATTATTTGTCATAGGAATATTTAGCCCTTGATCCTATTTTCTTTTTTTTTTCTTTTTTAAATTCAAATTTATTTTTATCCACATATTTTATGAATCCAAACTTTTATCAACTTTTCATTTTTCAACAACTTCTATCAAATATACTACAAGTTTGATTTTAGTCGAACCAAACAAGGGTGTTTACCCTTGTAGAACAAGAAAAGAAGATGAATACAAAAACAATTTGAACTTTCATCGGTTCGGGTTTTCCCTTCATGAGAAAAAAACCCTTCAGAACTTGGCATATGCCGCTTGATTGCAACGAGCACACTGTATTCTTTAGTAAAAGGCGAAAGAATAAGTCGTTCTGTGCTCATTGCAGCTTGTTGTTTTAGCCAATATCAATATCCGATGTGGGATACTTAAATAGTAACTCCGCGCAATACTTCTTCATGAATAACCCAATGTATCTTTCTTTGTATAACATTGATTCATCTTTATGCAAAGTACACATTTCAAGTCTGAATTTAACACTGTTGAGTATTAATGAGAAAAATCGATAACGTCGTATAAAGTTAAATTGGATTCTTAAAGCAAAGAATTTATACATAATACACAAAGGCCTTTAAAATAAAGAATGATGGGAAGAGAAAAATGCACAGGGAAAATTCTAGCTGGGATCGTCGACCTTTACGTTATAGAGCAATTTTTATTTCAGCGTAAAATGTAATTTCATTCAAGAACGATCATGAGATACAAGATCATCAATGGAGTTTGGGTATATTTTTTAATATGTAAAAAGAAATTTTATGTGGGCTTGTTTTATATATCAGTCCAACTTAAAAAAAAAAAAAAAATTAGTCCGGTCCTAGATTCACACCTACCCTAATCCACATAAAATCGAACAGAGAAGAAAAAGCATGTGCAACACACTATTGCCTTCTCGCTGAACAAAAAGCAAACTAATGAAGAAAACGAGCATCAGATTGTTTCAATATGAAGATCGCGAGAGTGTGCAAAAGCTAGACCCTCTAAATGTCTAGGCATTCCACAATACATGTCTCGACATTTTTAAAGCAGCTCTTACATTCAGCAACCATCATAGTCCCACTGTTATCCCGACAGGCTACGCTCACGCCTCTCCTATTCTCATTAGGAGCGAAGTCAGAACTGGACTAAAAAAAAATTAAGATGTGTTAATATGTAAAAGTAAAAAAACCCCATGGCTCTGAACAGCAACATCCACGATGAGTTTTAATTGCAACTAAGAGAATGATGATTCAAACCTAAAAAGACCTAATATTAATATAAAATAATTTCACGTTAACAATGAAAATAATGAATCTTCAAGAAAAAAATAAATTAATATTCGCCAGACGTGAATAATTGGAAATTTCGATTATATAGGTAATTTCCATAGGCTCCTTTCTGGGCGCGAAAATGAAACGAAGATATAACTAACATATATGTGTTATTATTGAAATGACAATATCAACCTTGTTAATATTTTGTGTTTGTATATACATAGTGTAAATATTCAACAATCACGAGGGCAATTTTGAACTTTAATTTAAATACCTACTGATTCAGTTATTTCCAGTCTTTGATTTTCTTTTCCCTCTCTAGAAAACAATCATCAATATACATGTGCAACTTACTTACACATTCTTCATTCCATTTCTTGATTAAATCCCTTTTTTTGCTTCTTGATTGAATCCCTCGTTCATTCATTAACCGAGAATTTTTCAGAAAAACATAGATTCATAGAAATCCCAGTAACAAGAAGCATTTTCAGCAGCAGAAAATAGTGAAATTCGAGCAATTTTCATGGGGAAAACAGCGAGGACCATCAAGGGCTCTTTGATCAATCTAAACCCATTATTCTTCACCCGTTTGCTTTCAATTTTTCCGTTGAATTCCCTCATTTTCTCTCCAAAAAAGAATTCAAGAAACCAGAAGAATCACTGTTCATCAGCAAATCTCACTTTACTGTTCTTCCTTTCTCTGTTCATTCTTTGCACTTTTCTGGGAATTTGCATTCTCACTTTCGTTCCCATTTCTCAGAACTCGATTCCTTGTTCTATGATCTCACCTTCATCGCCATTGTCCCCATTTCTATTAGCTTCGCTTTCGTCCATAGTTAAAGACTACTCAAATAATCTTCTTGATGACGAGCCGACACTATCAACCAGTGCAATGGTGCCATTGCCTCCACATGGCTTTTACGGTAACCTTTCTGAGGAGGAGAGGGATTTCTGGCAGCAGCCCGATGGTGAAGGGTACCACCCTTGCCTGGATTTTAGTCTAGAGTATCGAAAATCATCAGTTAGAATTTCGAAGCAGAGGAGGAAATTCTTGGTTGTGGTGGTTTCGGGGGGATTAAACCAACAGAGGAATCAGATCGTCGATGCAGTTGTTATCGCGAGGGTACTTGAGGCTGCATTGGTGGTACCAGTTTTACAGGTTAATCGCATTTGGGGAGACGAAAGGTATACTGGATTTTGCCTAATTTGCTGTTGCGTTTCTTGGAAGTCCGATAATCATATGCAGATATCTTTGAATGTCTTCTTGATGAGTTTGTTCGAGTAATACCAAACAAAATTTCTGCGTTTTGTTTTAGTTAGTGAACTATCTTTAATGCATTTTGTCACTGAGTATATATTAAGACCCCGACTTATGATTTTGCAGTGAATTTTCTGATATTTTTGATGTTGAACATTTCAAGAAGATTTTACAAGCTGATGTTCGAATTGTTACGTCCCTTCCTTCCACTCATTTGGTAGCAAAGCAGTCTGTTGAAAATCAAATACCGTTTCATGTATCACCAACATGGATAAGTGCAAGATTCCTCCAACAGGTAAGAAAAGGAAAACTTGAGCTTATGTTCAGAAGTTTCAGTCTGTTTCACAATAGATGGCTCAAGAAATTTATGATTAAGAAAGAAAGAAATTTTGAATTAGACTGGATGGCATTGGACATGATTAAGAAAGAAAAAGAAGTTAAAATCGTATATGTTGTTTAATTCTGTGCACAAACATACCCTTTATGGTTTTGGTGCGCAACTTAACTTTATTAATAAACAAATAAACGTCCAGCCCTGGGTATCTTGTAGGACCAAGGCATTTGGTGTGTTGGGTCAGGATAGGGGGGTTAACGTGAACTTGTGAGGGTTTGAAATTGAATGCTTCATATTTGATACGACATCGATGAACATTGTATCTGGTGATAAGCATTAAACACGGTTTTGATGTAATTCGGAGGGATACTTTGTATAAATAAACCACCTAAATTTGATCCGTAACCTCATTCACTACTGATAAGTATTTATGCTTTTTGTGTTTGGCAAATGTAGCTAAATGAAGAAGGCCTTCTCATATTGAAAGGGTTAGATTCTAAGCTTTCCAAGAGTCTTCCACCCGACCTTCAGAAGCTCCGATGTAAGGTAATATCGAAAAATTTCTCTCAGTTCAGAAATAAGATTAGAAATCGACATGAGATTGATATATTTGTTTCTCTCCTTTTTTCTTCTCAAAGGTAGCGTTTCACGCCCTAAGATTCTCAACTCCAATCCGAGAGCTTGGCAATCAAATGGCCAGGAGAATGTGGATTGAAGGTCCTTATGTAGCCATTCATTTACGGCTAGAGAAGGATGTATGGATCAGAACAGGATGCCTCACTGGCTTAGGACCAAAATATGATGACATTATAGCCAGGGATCGGGAGTCTCATCCCGATTTTCTAACTGATAAATTGAATATGAGCAACGCAGCACGACGCCTAGCAGGACTCTGTCCTCTTAATGCTCTAGAAGTTGCCCGGTAAGCTAAAAAGTGTTTTTTCATATTTGAATGAAGTTAAACCTCTTTCAAATTATGAACAATGGCAAAAGAACAGTCTGATAGAGGGAAACTGCAGGCTTCTGAAGGCTTTAGGGGCGCCAAGCAATGCTCGCGTATATGTGGCGGGAGGGGATCCATTCGGGGGCGCCTACGCATTGCAGCCCCTTGTAGAAGAGTTCCCTGATATAGTAACAAAGCAGATGTTGTCAAGAGGGGATGAGCTTAGTCCATACACAAACAGACCTTCTGTTTTAGCAGCCATCGACTATATTGTCTCTCTGAGTAGTGATGTCTTTATGCCTTCCCATGGGGGTAACATGGGACGCGCTTTGCAGGTACGTAACACTATAATGGCTTGGATTAGTAACAATCCCAGAATTCCCATATGCACAAATGTATGACAATATAAGCGACGCTTTTTATTTAAAATTTGAAAGCACAAGGAACTTGTTTGCCTTACAGTAAACATGGTTTAGCAAATTGATTATGTTGTCTGATTTTACAGGGCCATCGCGCGTATGTTGGACACAGGAAACACGTAAAGCCTAACAAGCGAATGATGATTCCTTTCTTTGAGGACACGTCAATTTCCGAGGAAGAATTTAGCAGCATTATACAGAAGCTGCATAAAAACTCCAAGGGACAACCTGAGCAGAGAACTAAGAGGATAGACAGAGATGTGTTAGCATATCCCGTGCCAGAGTGTATGTGTAATCACTAAGGATCAGAGTTTGTTTACGTCGAAATATTTTAAGGACCTTCTCATCATCTGCACAAAGGCTGTGCTCATTTTTCATCAATTCATTCCAATAGTGGCTGAGATTTGTAACAAAACCTGTAAAGAAAAGGAATCCAGGAACTCGATTCATTGTAAATCATTTTGCTACAAGGAATTTTTTTCTTAAGAATTGTATTACACCAGCATTAGTCATTAATAATAGAAGTTTGTTAATGTTCGACAGATGAGTTCACTACCGTACTGTTGTCTTAATCAACCAATACCTTTTGTGGCATGTAGTTTAGCACAAATTAGCTAGACGAAACTATAAGAGTCCGGTCATTCACACAAGTCGCAAATTGGCCAAAACCGACTTGCAATAGTCACACATGGACGTCAAACCTATATGACAATCCAAAACGCAACGATCTACTCTCTCTAGATAAGCAGATTATCAAGGAGCCTTCTAGGTGATGGCGAATGAATTATAACCTCAACTATGTTTCTATGAGAGTGTTAGAGTCATCCCGTCAACTATGAGAAGATTCGCAATAAACTGCTCATACAGTCAATACCTTCAACTGATGAGAAATGCCTGATTCAAGCACACTGTATTGAAGTTGTTTACTTGCACCCAATAGAACTAATTAACCTAGTTTATTGCTAAATTGATCGTCAAAGTAATTTAGGTAAAGTGCCACACTAATACCAAAGCTTATTTTGACTAAAAATCAATTCGGATATGACCAACAAATTTGAAAAAGCAGGTTCTAGTTTGGTTTGGTTCAAAATGTTGGGATCACTTTAAATTGATTCCAACAGGTCGTGTGGTCGATAAAGTCCCAGAGTCTAAAGCAATATTTAAATACTGTCAATAACGATGGTATGCCAAAAATGCATTGGTACCACCCACCTCAACCATCACTACAAAGCATATGCAGTCAAACATGAGCTTCTTACTTCCAGCCAAACGCAACTGCAATTTGATAGTCTAGGCGTCCAGTTGTACTTCTTTGCCATTTTCACTTGATATATTTGGATGAGAAATCTCGAACGGGAATGGTGACATTTGTTGTCACTGCTAAGTTGCTTTTAGCATTAGTGGACAACCAACATTTTGTCGCGTACGTGAAAAAATATCTTCAATCGAGGTACGATAGGGTAAATCGAAACACTCTTCGTTCAGATACAATAAAATATTTTTTTCATACAAAAAAACAATTGATTATTTATTTGTAAAAATATGTGGGAGTTATATCTTTAATTTCGGATATATGGAAAGAGATTAATAAAAGAGTTTATATAGCTGCAATTGCACACTACATAGACACATTTTGATGTATGCATAAAAAAATTATTGCTTTTAAAATTATTGAATTCTCTCGTAATGCTAACAAAATATATAACGCTATTATGAACATTATTAGAGGATATCATTGAGAAAGTAAAATTCATTCATTTACATTCGACAACGCTAGTGTTAATAACACAGTTATTGATAAATTGTGTAGGGTATTGCAGCTCGATTTCGGCGGTTATTTGTTTTCGTTGTGTGTACTATACTCTTAATTTAATTGTGCATGATGGTTTGAAACATATTAAGAATAAAATTCAAAGAATTAGGATTGCACTAATATATATTACGATTTCACATAGTAAAAAAAAAGTATTTGGTTAATTTTGTATTGAATTTGGGGTGACGAATGCGAAAAACATTTGTTAGTGACATAGGGTATAGATGAAACTTCATTTACTTATTATTAAAATCATGTGAAAGTTTTAAACATTTAATAACTGAATATTATAACAACAGCTATATTAAAAGCGAGGATGAAACTATTTTGAATGAATCCGATTAGCTTTTAGCTTTTAAAATTCAAAAAATTTTGACAAGGTTTTACTCTACAAATATTTTATCTTAATTTTACTATCCCACTAGTTGTATGGTACTGGAATATCTTATATAATTGCAAGTGTTTTTAATAAATAAAAAAAGATCTCGATTTTAGTGCAATTATATATTTCATGGAATTTAAATTTAGAAAATATTTGGAAAATTTGTCTATATTATTTCCTTTAGCATGCATCATGGATCCTCGATATGATTTATCATGTACTAAATATGTATTTGATCAAATTTTAAGAGCTTTAACTTTTAATACACCTATCACTTATAGAAATTTAGAATAAACTTTATGTGAAATGTATGAATTATATGCAGAATGAATGTGTGCAAATATTAGTCGGGGTACCCTCTGCACCTATAGCTCTCACTAATATTGAAGAAGACAACGCTAAAATATTAACTTTCTTCGAATGCATTAACACGTAAAGATATGATACAAATGCAATAAGTTCATCCAGTAGTAGTTTATCTACCGCATGTAATCAAATATTGAACGCAAGATACCAAAATAATTTAAAAAGTTCAAAAGCAGTAATTAAATTTTAGCAAAAGTACGAACGACAATGGCTTGTGATTTTTGCGATTGCAAAAGACCTATTAACTCCTCTGTTTAGCACTGTAGCTTTGGCGTTTGCTTTTAAAGCAGGTAAGTGGGTTTGGTCCGAATTTAGGAGTCGACTTAAAGAAAATATTTTGAAAGCATTAATGTACGTAAATGATTGAGAAGACACTCATTTTCAACTGCAAAATGAATATACTGAAATTGCATATCGTCGGTTAAGTGATATTTAATTTAATTATATTAATCAAAATTTGTTATTTTATAATACTGTTTTTAATTTTTAAAATTTTTTTACTCGAAATAAGTTGTTCGTCTACAATGTTTAACTCCGCCTACTTAAAATTTAAGTAGTCAATCATGAACTCGAATAAAGGAGGGTTGAATTTAAAAAAAATAAAAATTAACGAGCTCGCCTATCGAGTAACAAGTTGAGCACCGTTACAGATGAAACACGGCTTGTGATCGTGCGGACATTAGCTCAGCTGCCTATTGCCACCCCAGGTGTAACTTAGAAGTGTGTGTGTATATATATATTATTTTATTTTGTTTTTTTAGCTATCGGACATAGTTTAGTGGTGCAAATGTCATAAGTGGGGTAGTTTCTGTTGAGCTGACAGTCGCAGTGTGAATGTTCGATTCATGTATCTTACAAAGTATGAAATTGAACTCTTAATGGACACTTGGCACGTCCCCGAGTGACGCACATCCGCGATTTCCTAGGGGCGGGCCGGGGGACCTCAGGTTGGGGTCAACCTTTTAGAAGTGTCTATTTTTTTTAATTTTTTTTTCGCTTCTTTAAACTTTAATCACCAACCCGCGAACGAACCCACGCCTTTTTGTGCAGATTCAAGTGGTAAAGGTAAGACCTTTGAACAGAGATACATACAAATCTTCAATCTTGTGCGAGCATTTCTGTGTTATGTGTGTGGATTTATGTGTGATTTAGTTATTGGAAGGATCTATATTTTGACATGGGATTTGATTGGTTTACCGATTTGTTTGTTTGGAATTATAGGTTTAATTCGTTGACTATAAGAATGCACGTCCTGTTTGGGTTTGAATAATGAGTTTTTATTTTATTTTTTCTCTTTCGAATTTAGGGTTGGGATTCGGTTGAGTGTGTGGTGTGGGGGGGGGGGGTGGGGGTGTTGAGTGGAAGACATGAAACACGAAACAAACAACAGATGATTTACTTTTCTGTATCTATCTCCAATGATCTTGGAAGCAACTTGATGAATAATTATTTTTGATTACAACCTTTCTGAAATTCTCTAATTTTTGACTCGATTAGTTTCTGACTTACTGGCATTATTTGGAGCTCCTTTAAAAATTTTGGTCCTTTTAATAATTGGTTTACAATTGCCTGTTGGGCAAGGTCCTCTGGGCTGTTCTCTAACCACGAGTTACTTCGAGATGAACCTGTCCTTGACGTAAGTGTAGAAATTAGAATATCATGGTTCCCCTTATCCTCGTAATATAACGAGCATGGGAATGTTTGATTCAAAGTCACCTGTTTGACAACTTCTTCAGAAAGAGGGAGTTGTTGGAAGAGACAATAAATGTTCTTTTCACACACTGTATTTTGAGCGCGTCTGTATCGGTTGGAGCGGATGAAAATTGTTAAATGGATTGTTGTTTTCCGTTAGAACATTTCTGAAGTTCTCTAAAATTTATTGGGTTAATTCATTGATTACTGGCAGTTATTTACAACTCTACTTAAAAGTTCATTATCCAAATAGTTGGAATTATTCCTATTGAACTTTTCTGGTCTGTACACAGTCGTCAGCATTTATTTAGTTGAGTTAGTTGTTTATCACTTCTGTTTTTCATTTAAAACACTATTTCATTTAAATGGCTATATTTTATTGAGGAAAATAGTGCATGATCCCTTCAACAGTAGATTTAGATGTCCATCATGTTAGTTCTAAACTTACGTGTTGGATTTGGATACTGTGTCCAAGAATATGGATCTTGTTAGGCAAAAACAGAATTATGAGTTAGTTCATTCAATGCTCTATATCTAAGCATTTCTCCAAAAGTTAGTTCATTCAATGTTCTATATCTAAGCATTTCTCCCCGTTTTAGAGTCGCTCGCTTTGCAATTGTGCTGCGTAAAAAGGTGTCTTCATGGAAGCAAATAATAAACAACATATGGTTCTATGAACTGGTCTCATAAGGTTGTGCATTAGTTCTATAGTTAAATGTGAAGCGATATGATGACAGTCATGCATCATTTCCCTGAATCATATAGACTAGTTGCTTACTTTCCTTTTTTCCTTGTATTTGTCTCGAATGTAAATTGGCGAAGACCTTCATCTGTTGGACATGTTAATTTTTAATTTTTTTTTTTAATATTTATATAATGGTATTTTATCCATCTCCTCTGTTATCTGGTGAAAGTTCTAAACTTCCAATAATGTTCTTTTGTCAAAGTCACTCGTCCCTTAATGTTTCTTGTCATTTGCGGGAGAGATTTGGCTTCCGGAAAAAAGTAATCTGACATATTGGAGCTGCATCTTTGATTTTCATTTGTCTCTGGAGCTTCTTAGAGGCTTCGATGTTGACTCCTATATCTCTATAATAGCCACAGAAACTGCCCCAGTATTTTCCAATTAAATATAATGTAGTCTAATAAGTACTTTTAGTTCGTTTTGTGTGTTATGGAGCTGTCCTTGTTACTTCTCGTTGTCAATTAACATCATTTTCTTAATATCTGACTTCTCTATTATGACCATGCAAGGTTTTTAAGTTGCAGACTCCTACATGGCTTCCTTCAAAGCATTTTTAAACAGTCCCGTTGGTCCCAAAACGACTCATTTTTGGGGTCCCGTTGCTAACTGGGGATTTGTCATTGCTGTATGCTTCTCCACCTGAAACAACAAATTATTATTCATTTGCTTGATTGTCCCGAAGTGATGTTCTTTAGTTTTGCAGGGGCTTGTGGACATGCAAAAACCTCCAGAAATGATATCTGGCAACATGACTGCAGGTTGAAATATTGGCTTTCAGGCGCGAGCATTTTAATAAATAATAAGACTTATTAAGTTTTCTCGTTTGACTTTTGGTGCTGCAGCAATGTGTATATATTCCGGGTTGTTCATGAGGTTTGCATGGATGGTACAGCCTCGCAACTATTTACTTCTTGCCTGCCATGCTTCAAATGAGTCGGTGCAACTTTATCAACTCTCCCGTTGGGCCAAGGGTCAAGGGTAAGTAATCTATGATAGGATTGATACATAAGCAGTTTTCTGTGTCTTTTCATCGTCACATCCTTTCTTGTGCTTTATCCCCATAACCCCATATTATTGGGCTACGAAAATGGTGATATACTTGGGATTATAGTTGTTATTTCTTCATGTGGTGGCCTGTGTTGGGCTTGGTGTTATCAACTGGGCAGTATTTTCCTTCTGTAGTGTTTAGTCTTTCTCTTGTAAAATATGATTAACCAACTACGCTCGTCTTGTTCGGACATACAGTAAGCAAACTTTTCATGACAATGTAGAACAGATCCTTCTCTACTTATTAAACTGTTTATTTATTCAGCCTAAAGATGAGAGGAACAAAAATACTATCTTCCTTTTTTTTTTTTTTGGGTGGAATTGGGATTGCCTGAGCTGCAAGTGAATTAAGATGGGTTGGAAAAATTTGAAAGAAAAAGAGAAAATACTGGAAAGAAGACTCGTCTGCTCCGTGTAGTGGTGTCAACTTTGCCTGGCCGGGCTGGGTTTAAGGAAGTCCGAGGATGAGACCCACCTATTGGCCTGAGTTGGCTTGACTTGACTTTGTGGCTGGCCATACCAAGCCTGCTCGTCCCAAGGTAGGCCAGGACAGGCCTGTATTGTGACTCTNAAAAAGAGAAAATACTGGAAAGAAGACTCGTCTGCTCCGTGTAGTGGTGTCAACTTTGCCTGGCCGGGCTGGGTTTAAGGAAGTCCGAGGATGAGACCCACCTATTGGCCTGAGTTGGCTTGACTTGACTTTGTGGCTGGCCATACCAAGCCTGCTCGTCCCAAGGTAGGCCAGGACAGGCCTGTATTGTGACTCTAATAATCATGACAGTAGAATCCTACTGGAAAGCAGATAAATAAATAAAGAAAAGACATTTAAGCAAGTAAACCTTCTTACTGTATATGTAGATTGGTGGTGTTTCCTTTGTTTTTGAATCCATAAT
>CAIGRP010014617.1:0-10097 GCA_903798385.1 Fraxinus cuspidata
AAGAAACTCCTCAAGCAGGTCTGAACCATGAAAGGTGGACCAGTAAATCAGATTTGGCATGAATTCAGCTGCTCTGTGGCTGATTATGGGGTGTTAAAAGGTAGTTAATTTGGTAAGTTACTGCTGAAGTTTCTTGAGAAATGGGCTGGAATTAATGGTTAACTAGCCCCTCTTGTTATAAGATTTCAGGATGTATGATTGGACTAAAAATACCCTTTTCGGACACCGAATCTTGTTACAATTTACTCCATGATGGAAATTACGTCGAGAAAACTTGTCAACTTATGAATTGTAGCCCCATCTCTTAGCCGTCCATACATTTTGACATCTCTTCGAAAAGTTATGCCACAAAAACCAAAACTTACTGAAAGTGCGATTGTCTTTTTAAGCAAAGGACTTAGATTAACGAAATCTTACTCTTATTCTACCAACAACTCACATCTCGTGTAGAGTTTTTTGACCATCCTTTCCGTATAGACTCGATCTTGAGTCCAAAGCCTGTTTACTGAAAAATGAAAGGCATTTCGCAAGCTTGAATCCCTCACAGCCAGAAAGAAGAGTATACTAACTTGCTGGCGAATTTCCTCTATTGAACATCTTGGACTTGGCAACATTGGGCCTTTTCAGCTTGCTCCTTTTGGATCTTAGCTTTTATGGCCAAAACACATTCTGTAAAATACTATGCACAAAATAATTGCGTTAAAAATACCACAAATGCTTCATAAACTTGACAATTGACATTATTTTACTTATGTCCAAAATGTATTTTCATACACTAAATAATAGAAATATCTCTGTCTTCTGTAGGACCTAATGTTGTTTGTTATTTGTGCTAGAAACTTGATATTCCAAAAATAAATTTTAAAATTGACCAAATAATAGGATGAAAATTAATTCAATAGCAACCAATCAATTAGCAAAAATTTAAATTAAAACGAACAATTTATTGGATTAAAGAATTAACAAGGTTCCATCAAAATTCAAACAAATAAAAGGTGTAGGCTATCATGTTTTGGTTACAAAAATACAAGATAAATAATGAATACGTAACCAGACCAATTTGAAAGAAAAGAAGAGTACAATCCTTAATCTTGAACTTCTTCAATGATTGTAGAGATACATTTTTCCTGTTAAAAAATATCTAAGTCTCCTAATGATCTTTATAAATTTTCTCCCAAAATTTTTATGTATGGATTCCCCTTTGTTTAACCTAAATTACATATATTCATATTCTCCATTCTTGGAAGTTGTGCCATGAGATTACCAAAAACGACGTTTATTTTGGGTCAAAAAAAATCAAAATCTCAAGTTGATACGGGCCCAATCAAGATCGTTGTTTGTACAATCGTGATCTGGCGCGACTGCTGTTTTATCTAGCTTTGACATTCTAATTTCGAACTCTCATAATCCACAATTTCGAATTGCGATTCATTTTTCTTGCATTAAACTCCAATTCACTTATCTTTTAAATGGTATATAATCTTTCTGTGAAAATCTTTGTTAACAGACTTCATGCTAGTAAGTTTTTCATTTTGCTTCTTTTGGTCCTTTGCTGCTTAAACTTCCTTTCTTTTACATCAATAATATTTAAATCTTGATTGAGCCCTATTTTTTTAAAATGCATTTTTGAATAGTGTTTTGACCTCATTTCAATCACACATTCTTTAATAAAATAATATTATATGTAAATTCAAAAAAAATTCTTATTTTTTAACCACACACTATCTATCAATACATTATTCAAAAATGCATTTTTCTTTGGACAAAAATGGGGCTCAAACAAGCCCTTAAATTGAGGGTTTCCTCTATGGACAATATATAATAGAAGTTCGTCGAAATAATCGTATATTATATAAATTCAAAAGTCTAAATAACCGTGTAAAACACATTTATCACCTACCTAATATATTGACAAACTTAATACTTACAAAACAGACTCTCATAATAAGTAGATATCATCTTAAATTTGTACAAAACTTCTACACTATATTATCTTTGAAGGGGAAATGACCCATCAACCTACTTTTTTTATTTATCGGTAAATGTAAAATTTTATTGATCAAAATTCATGTACAAGTACATCGGCATACTTGGGCAAAACAAAACAAATTACTCATACAATTACTCTGAGCGTATCCGGGCAAACAAAAAGAAAGGATGTACTAACGATAGGATCAATGACTCAATGCTAAGGACTCAAATTGAATCAAGACGTGCAGATACTAAGAAAACATTATTTTGTATACTCGTGTCTTAATTTGTCTTACAATGCTATCTAATTGTGGTCTAAGATCTTCAAAAATCTTTCTATTTCTCGCTATCCAAATGTCGTTAACTGTGCTTGCAAGTGCAATCCTCTTGGCTTTGCTTTTCTAAGATGTCCCACGAACTTCCTTTTTTATCCACTTCAACATGCTAGCTAATGTAGACAGAGAGTTTCTAATGCCAAGCCACTATTTATGGCGGTATGAACGAACATTCAAAGAACAAGTGTTGGCCTATTTTCGCTATTTGTCCTCAATGAACACAATTTCGATTAATATCCAAGTATTGCAATTTGTCTTTGGTTAGAAGTTTAGATTGAGCACTTAACCAAAGGAAAAATGAGTGTTTTAGTGTAATGCAAGATTTCCAAACATTGGCAGCCAGATATTCATAGTTCCTCTTGGCCGAAAGTAATCATATGCCTTATTTGTGCAAAGATTACCCCCGCAGTCCACACTGTAAGTCTGGCCTTAGCTGCCTGAATGGACGCAGCATCAGTCTGTCTCTTTGCAACTGCCTGAATGGATGCAACAAGCTATAATGTGCGTTTGCCTGAATGGCAGCATCAGTCTATCCCCTTGCGTATGCCTGAACAAAAGCGGTAGGTTGTCTCGGTGCATCCCTAATTTCCAGTAATTTTTTAAGTAGCATGAGTCATCTTTTCTTTGTGAAACATCCCAAGTACTTGCCCCCTTTAGATAGAATTGATTTACCTAACGTATCCAAAGAGTGTCCTTCTTTTGATAAATGTTCCAAAGTGATTTTGCAAGTAATGCTGAATTCCAGCTTTTCATATCTCTAAAATCAAGGCCACCTTCATCTTTTGGTAGGCAAACATCCTTCCAAGCTACCAATGACTTCTTAGATCTTCAAAGGAAATTACGACATAGACCAATGATTCTTGAAATGATAGTTGCCGGGATAGGAAGAATAGAAAGCCAAAAAACATTCAACTTCTTGGAGCACCACCCTTATTAATTCCGCCCTTCCCGCATAAGACAAAGATGAGCAAGTCCAAACACCAATATAAGCTGCAATTTTGTCTAAAAATGGGACATAACAACTAACTTTAAGCTTCTTGGATGCTAGTGGAATACCCAAATATGGAAACGACATAGTATTTTTCAGGGATATAGTGAGTTCTTGGATTCCATCAACTTCTTGCCCATGAATTCCAGTTATAAACAAGCTGGATTTTAAGGCATTCATACTCAAACCCAATGTATTTTCAAAGTTGGATAGGCAATTCACTAAAATTGCACTGACATAACAACTCCCTTGTAAAGAGCATCAAATCATTCACGAATGCTAAATAAGTAATCTTTAAAGGCCACATTTTGGATAATAATTGAATTCACTATCATTGGAGGCTACCTTAATCATTCTCGAAAAATATTCAAGACNAACAACTCCCTTGTAAAGAGCATCACATCATTCACGAATGCTAAATAAGTAATCTTTAAAGGCCACATTTTGGATAATAATTGAATTCACTATCATTGGAGGCTACCTTAAGCATTCTCGAAAAATATTCAAGACATAAAACAAATAAGAAGGGGAAAGAGGGTCACCTTGTTGGAGGCATTTCCTTCCCTTAGAACCCGTATATGCTCCCATTCAAAGCAACGGAGTATGTTGGTGTAATAATACATTTCATAACCCATTAGATAAATCTTGTAGGAAAACACAACTCCTCAAGTACCTCTTTAAGGAAATCCCAACTAACCGAGTCATAAGCCTTCCTTAGATCAATCTTTAGAAGACATCTAGGAGTAACTCTAATTCTATTATATTGTCTCATAAGTTCTTGGGCAAGATGAATTTTCTCCATCATACTCCTACCTTCAACAAAAGCAGCTTGCGATTGATCAATAATGCTCCCTAAAATAGGCCCCAACCTAGAAGTAAAGATCTTAGTAATCACCTTGTAGAATACGTTGCAACAAGATATGGGCCTACAATCCCCAACATTCGGTGTATGACTAGACTTCGACAACAAAGCAATGATCGTGTGTTTAATTTGTTTGAGGATAGATCTTAATGATAAGAATTCTTTGATAGTCCCCACAAAATCACCTTCAACAATCCCCCATGCATTTTTTTGAAAAAGCATGATGTCTAACCATCTGGCCCGGAGATTTATCATCTCCAATACCAAAGAGCGTTTCCTTGATTTCTTAGTAAAAGTGTCCCGAGAAAATGAATTACCTTGCTCCAACGATACTAAAGGCCCATTCCTCAAAATCTCCAACTTAATGGGTCGAACGGGACAGCTCGTACCAAGCAAATTGCTGTAAAATATGACATATTTCTGAGCAACCTGATTTTGTGAAGTGGTGTACGTTCCATCCTCCTTAAGTACGTTAGCAATAGAATTCCTCCTTGTGTTTCTCTTCACCACCGAATGAAAGAATTTGGTACACTTGTCACTATCCTTAAGAAAAATGCACTTAGCTTGTTGATAATAAAAGCTTCGTTTCGTTTCGCTTCACGTAACCCCACGACTTTCTTCCTCAATTATGCCACCATAAGTTGGTATTGCGTGTTAGTAGGCTGTTCATGAAGCTTTTGTTGGGCAGCCTCCAACTCTCTTTTAGCATCGTTTGCTCTAGTAGAAATGTATAAAAAATGTTTAGCATTAAGAATGCTCTTTTAAAAATATGCAACTTTTTGCAAAGCACAAATTTTTTTCGTTTCCACGACATCAAAATTCCAGCATGCTTATACAAGTCTATGGAAATCCTCATGATTAATCAACATATTAAAAAACGGCTTCCTTGTGCTCGCCCCTCATTCAAAAATAGATACAATAAATGGAAAATGGTCGGACAGGCATCCCGAAGGCAAAAATTCTGCTAGGCAATATGCATCTGTTTGCACCCAAACATCATTCACCATTGCTCTATAAGTTTTGCTCCAAATCGAATTATTAGTCCATGTGTAAATACGACCAATGGACCATATATCAGTAAGATCAACATGTAGACAACAATTAGCAAAGTCCTTAATTTCATAAAGGGTAACCTTAGCTCCATTCCTTTCTCATTATTTAAGTAAGTTGTTAATATCGCCATGTATCATCTAAGGCAATGAAACATTAGCACTAAAATCCATAATGTTACTCCAAAGTGGCCTCCGGCTAACAATTGTATGGAAAGCATAAACAAAACTAACATGAAAAGTATATGAGGTTACCTTACAAGTAGCAATACAATGGATGATTTATGATGTAGTCTTCAACACTTCCAATTTGACTTTGGAAGGATTCCACAAAATCAAAATCCACCCAGCTTGATGAGTGAGAAAATTGTTCACTTGCAACAATCCGTGAAATGTATTCTGCATAGATCGGTCCAACTTTTGTTTCCCAAGTTTTGTCTCCAAAATACCCATAACATCAATACTTTGTTGATTGATGATTGATGAAGTTTCGAACCCCATTCTGGTTCAAGCCCCTAATATTTCAAGATGTGGTCTTCATGACAATATAAAGACGGAATTTCCCTTATTTCTATATTTTGCACCCACAACCTTTATTCCTTCCTCAAGCGTCCCTTTGTGTTTTTCATTACTCATTGCTTTAGAAGTTGTCCCATAAATGTTCAAGGAACAATCTGCCCCGAACCTGTCTCATGACTTTTCACTAGGATTAGCGTAATTCGCTTCTGCCCAAGGGGCGTCCCATTTTTCTTATTTACAACCTCAGTGAATGGGACTTTATTTTGGTCCACCTACTGCCCCACTTAGGCCCTAGATGGGCATCATACATTACAGATTGTTGTCTCGTTTTTCCTGTAGACAATTTCATTGAATCTGTTCGAACTAATTCCTTAGATGCATCAACTTCAACTAAAACCCGAGCATACAATAATCTACCCCTTGGTAGATGTAAGCTTGTCCATAGAGATGGGTTTACCCGTTTTGGATGCAATTTTTCCCAAGATAGCCGAATTCCAACACTCAAGTGGTAGCCGCAATAACATAACCCAAATCGGCATTGTGCACACCTCTTTATCATCGAACTTAAACCAACGGGGCATGGTTTTTAACATTAAAGGCCTCCCATGAACAAAGTAAGGCCCCCCGTGTAAAACGCTAGTTCATGATGCCTCGTTATCGAATTTGAAAACAAGTCAATTCGCTTTCATGGACAAAATACCGATATTCCACTTTCGAAGAATTACATAATTGAAATAGCTCTGTTTTTCCAGGAAATCTACCGCAAAATAGCCAACAAGGCAATAACCCCAAGATTTTTCGATATCATCCACCTCGCATTCATCCAAGATGAGTTTTTCGGTTGGTCTTCAAAAAATTGGAGTTTAAGATTTCCATCTAGGGTTAATTTCACTAGTGGCCACTGAACTTAATTTTGTTTCACCATGGTCACTGAACTTTATAATTAGTGTCATCATGTCCACCAAATTTAATTTTATTTCACCATAACCATTCAATTATATATAACGTTTCACTATTGTCACCCAATTTCATATAATATTTCACAATGGTCACTCAACTTCTTTTTACTATTTTCATTAGTTTTAAAAGGGGTAAAACGGTAATTTTGAATCATATATATATATAAAATAAATTTAAAAAATTTAAAAATAAAACTTATTTAAAAAAATAAAAATTTATTTTAAAAAAATTTTCATTAAAAAAAATAAATAAAAAATTATTTTAAAATAAATTTTTTAAGTTTTTTTTATATATAAGTTTTTATTTTATTTTTTAAAATTTTATTATATATATATATATATATATAATGTAAAATTACCGTTTTACCCCTTTTAAAATTAATGAAAATAGTAAAAAGAAGTCAAGTGACCATGATGAAATATTATATGAAATTGGGTGGCCATAGTGAAACGTTATATGTAATTGGATGGCTTTGGTGAAATAAAATTAAATTGGGTGGCCACGGTGAAACTAAGTATAATGTTCAGTGGCCACGGTGAAACAAAATTAAGTTAAGCGGCAATGATGACACCAACTTTACAGTTAGGTGGCCACCAGTGAAATTAACCCAATAAAATTCTGATGGTCCTAAGTTTATAAGCAGCTCGAGCTAATTTTTAGATAACTTCGCATCTATAGTCTTCGGTGAACAGTGATACACAAGAATTGACAAGAAAATACACAACAGAATGTGCTACTACACAATGGGTTTGGTATTATTATTTGCATTATTCATTGGTTTCGCTCGAGCAGATCAGCGTCTGAGCACCAAAGAATGTGAAAATCTGGGTTTCACTGGCCTTGCTCTATGCTCCGACTGCCACACCTTTGCTGAATACATCAAAGATCAAGGTACTATATAATTTCTTCCTGTTAATATAGTTACTGGGTTTTGAAGATGATGTAGGATTCCTCTAAATTGTGATTTCTATGGTGATTCCACCCCCACCCCCCAAAAGTTCCTTCTTTGGACCCTGAAGATCCCCAATTCCGTGATATTATTGGGTTACTCTAAATTGTTTAAATGCGTAGCTTTCTGGGCATTAAATTATTAGTATATGTATTTATACAATTTCTATGTATATGTTTACTTCCAGTTGTTTTAGTTTCTGGGTTCGCAGATATGGGATTCCTTTACATTTGTATTGATTTTTGACCAATTCGTATCATTGAATTCATCAAAATTGTGGGCATTATAAATAATAGAGGCAGATAGCAATGAAATGTTTAATCTTTGAATTTTCTTTAATTCACTGAAGTTTTATTTATTTTTTATTGGGATGTGCTAATTTTCTACTATATTTTACGCAATGAAATGCATTTTTCTGAAGATTTATGATCATTTTTTGTATTCATAGGAGTTTAAGGGTAATATACACCAAGGTTTGTTCACAGAAAAGTGCTTGTCTAAACCGATACTTTGTTGATTTTATTAGAGATGGTGTGCATTGCTCGTGTAGATGCAAATAGTTATTGTGTACTATCTTTTTTCTCCAATTCTTATTTTCTTAGTCATTGAATATGCTTATACAGAAAAATCTCGATAAATGAATATTTGATAGATTAGTAACCTTACTTAGCCCCCGTTTGACCCCCATTAAATTTATAATCCATTTTTCTCTCTCTTTTTTTTTTTATCAACCTCACATTTTGCAATAAAACAATATTACACGTAAATCCAAAAAACAAAATTCTTTTTAACCGCACATTCTTTAAAAAAAACTATCTGAAAAATTATAATCTCAAATAATGGCAAATATTGGGGGCCAAACGGATGCTTAATGCATAACATAATGATTTTATTTAGAATCATTTAGAGCCTAACGAGAATATAAAATAACATTTGGTTAAATTTGTAAAGTAATAAAAAAAAAAGCGTATTTTGAATTTTTACTTGAGACAATTATTTTTTCAATTCGAATTTTTTTGCTTCTTATTGAAAAAATATGCATATAAAATTTCTTTATTTTTCTTTACACTCCAATCAAACTCAACTTCTTCCTTAATTTTTTGTAATGCATATACCACATTCGGTGTTTTATTTTTCTTTACGTACCAAGTAATTATTTGAGGTTATGATGCTCGAAAAGGTTTCTTTTGTACAAAACGACTATCATTTAAATCGTAATTATTCTTGGTAGGTGTATTCAGTATTCCTTGAATAATCTCTTCATTTGTATGCTAAATTAAAATAACATATTTACAACTTTTTTTCTATTTTTATCACCCTTGAAATTGTTTTCTTTTTTCACCCATGTTTAAGATATAGCAAACTATTTATTAATTTCCAATGGCCGCAGAGCTAGTGTCTGATTGTTTGAAGTGTTGCTCTGAGGATTCTGACGATGCCACAAGCAAGGTATGGTTACCGTTGATAATTGATTTATAATATCTTAGAACTAAATTTTTTTCTGTAGAATTTGTGGTTTCAAAATTCAGGTAGAATTTGTGTTTCCATATAGTTCATTTATAAAAAGTTAAGAGAAAGTATTTTTAAACCACTGGATGCATTTACCTACCATCCCATCCACCCACCCACCGAAAAGCAAATATATAAAAAGGAATCCACTCTATCTGAACTCCATTCGATCTGCAATTATAGTCTACTTCTCTTCATTTGTCCCTGTGACTTTCAATCCTCCAACAGGATGGTCGGTCTTTAGTTGGTGCTCATGACATTTTTGGAAAGCTTAATCTCAATTGGAAGGAGTGAATACATCAATAAAATGGGAAGGACAAGGAGAAGGTGGCGTGTTCCAGGGTTGCGAGGTGTTACCTTGGGAGAATGAGAAGAAAATAGTTATGCACAATTGGGACTAGGAACAGGATTTTCCATTTTGTATTTAATCTTTGATAGTAGTTAATCAATTGAATCTTGCGGCTTAAGATTTTGGTCTGATGATAATTCGAAAAGAAACCATCTGTGGCGATGCTATGCAATGCTTCACTCTTAGTTTTTATTCTTCTCTTGCTCCCTTTCATGCAGTTTACCTGTGCTAGTTGTTTCATTCATGTCCATTTAGGTCTACTTATTCATCTAAATGCTTTCATTAGTAATAATCTCAATGCCTTCTCTACTGCAACCTTTCTTAAATGTGCCCAGGATTTGTTCTAACATTCTCAACATCTGGTGCAGTCAATTTATGTGAATGTAATTGTCTAAGCTTCTGTTCCTATAAATGTATTTTTTTTTTTAATTTTGGGTTCAACATTCTGTTTACCCTAAATATATCTATTGGTTAGCCAACTTGTTTGTCTTGGTGAAATTCTTTATTGACTTGTCTAAATTTCTTTTTCACATTTGTTTACTGCTGATAGAGGGGAATAATCAATGCATCAAATCTGAACATGGTTGCAGGTTATATATTCTGGTG
>CAIGRP010014620.1:4645-81826 GCA_903798385.1 Fraxinus cuspidata
TTTTTTTTTTTTTTTTTTTTTTTGAATCTCTCTCTCTCTCTCTCTCTTTTTAACTCGAAAATAAAAAGAGAAAAAAACCTTGATTTTAGAGCCAAAGCTCTCATACCAACTGAAGTGAACCCAGGTAGTAATAGTATCTTCGAAACCCATAAAAGATTGAATCACGATCCCAAGAAAACTAAAATCACTGCTTGAAGTTTGACCCTATAATTTATTGAATCAAGGAACCAAAGTTATGGAAGAACTTGCCCCTTAGTTACAAAAACTATGAACCCTAATATGAATTTGTTGAGCGCTACTGATGCGGACATCATTAGATGCATCAGGAATTACTTATTTTTATTGCTATTGGACTTTATCATTTATGTTTCTATTTTATTGTTATTGGGCTTGTAGTAGTGGGTAGGCTCAAGCCCTTCATTTAGCTAGATTTTCACTATTTAATCAGTTTTTACATTACAATTTAGATGGTTGATGATTGAATAAAATTGCGATTGGAGGCTGCCACGGTTTCTCTTTTTTCCCCTTTCCTTCACACGTCTTTTCTTCTCGACTTCTTCCTTCTTCCTTCCTCCTTCCTTCTCCTTCTCCTTCTCTCTTTTCTATTATTGAAATTAACCTCATTGATTCTACATCAACCACAAAGATGAAATCTTTAATAAGTTTGAAATTGAGTTCAATAAACTATAAGAACAAAACAACCTTACTTTGATTTAATCTCTTAATAATATGTTGTTTTACACTGAAAAGAATGAGCCCTATATATAGGGAACTCATAAAAACCCTAATTAAAGCGTAAAACATCAAGAAAACATCAAAAAATAGAGTTCTAAATGAAGAAGGAAAAATTAAACCGTCTATAGATTTTTGTACTGGCGCGTGCACCGTGTATTCTCTTATGCGCACGCCTTTCAGTTGATTTGGCTACGGGTTGAAATTTTGCACCTGTGCGCGCGCCGCTTTCTGGCTACACTTCAAGTCTCACTTCTTTTAACTTAGCTTGAATTAAGTGTACTAATCTTGGTTCCTCTTCCTTGCCCAACATGGAATTTGATGTTTTGCTCATTGCAATCAAAGACTCGGTCCATGTTGCTTGAACAAGTAATTTCATGGCTTCCTTGGTCTTTTTTACTCGCGATTTCGTCATTGGTCCTTCTTCTACAATCAACGGATCCTTACTATCCTTCATCCTATGATTCTCATTGTTGACCCTGACCACCTAACTTGTAAATCATTAAGGAACTCCGTTGGTTGTGTGACCTGTGCTTCCTAGCAACTCTGGGCTACTTTTATCTCCACATGGATTACCAATAATGAACTCGTTTCGGAGCGCTGGACCTCCTAGCGCCTCTTTTTCAACTTCGGAACTGTGAAGGCTTAGGTGAAGGTAGAGTTTTGTTTGGTGGGCAATGATCTTTTGTGTTTTGATCTATGGCTATGGAGAAAGATATATGGTTATATATTTGATCTTAAAGTATTTTTTCTTGACTATATATAAGTCTTAACCAATAACAATATCTGGGATGAATTTAAGAATCAAAGATCTTAGGGATGAATCAAGAAATCAATAGATAGTCTTTTACATCTTCAAATGAATGGTCTATAATTTAAAATAAAGATTCAACCTGCCTTTCGGATGATCTAGGCTTTTGTATATATAATATGAAGTGTTTGAGGTTAAATAGGATTAGAAAATCAACAAAAACCATGAAACTAGGGTTTCCTGAATAACATTGCTGCTTAAGCGCCTATCAGGCAGCCAGCAAGCGGTCTCTGAGTAGTCGTTAATATTTTCATCGTAACTTTTTCTCTCGATATCGAACTGAGGAGATTCAAAATGCGTTGAAAAACCAACTCAGAGGGCTAGCATTTTTCCTGTTCGAATATTTTCTACGTGAAAAATACATCACAACTTGTGATTGAGAATTTGGAGCATGACTTGTGCAATACTTTGCCACTCCTTTGACTTCTAGTTGCATTCCATTGATCATATGTGATCTTTTTAGACATTTTTTACTCTTCCAAGGATTATACTGCCAACCTTTAACTATTTTGACTTTAATTACAACTTCATTACTTTCATTTTGTGTAAGGAATAACCAATTACAAATAGAGACCTATCAAACTTGGCTAAATACCTGCCGTTTAGCCTGACATTGCCTCCTGAGTCAGTTTTCCCGTAACTGCCTCCAACACAGTCAGTTTCGGTCATCGGGTGCAACCGCCTCTGGACTTTGCAAACTGTTTGAAAGTCCAAGCCTGCTGGCTCCACATCGGTCCCTTCACTGGAAGTCAACCCTATGCAGTAGCTTGGATAGGTATATCTACGCACGTTGGGCCATACCGCCCGTGCCATTCTGCCCACAACTTGCTTGAGTGCATGTTGAGCTTTCCGCTTGAGTTGTGCACCCGAATGCTGCCTGCAGCTCATTACTTTCATTCTAGGCAATCTGCCCATGACGTTCACCATCTGAATGTCAACCACAATTCTAACCACATTGCCCTGCTTCTGTTGGTCAGTTATGCAACCAACGCAAGCACCCCCTTCCCCCCCAACATTACAAGGCATTGGCGACTATCCCATAGCCATTGCTCATCTCAGGGGGCTAACATGCGCCCTCTAACCACTTTCATGATAACCTAGTTGGCATCTCCTTAAATAACATGGATAGAACAAACTTCGATAATTACCAGCCAAGGCTTTAGGAATTGTAAGGAAAGAAAGATCAAACTTGAAGCTTTTCAGCCAGTATCGAAGAACCTTATCAAATTATGCAAGACTCCCTAAACCTTATTGAAGATGGTTTATTCAAGTCTTACTGTAGAATTGACAGATATAAAACCATTCCATGACCGTCTGTGTGCACTTCCCTAAAAGGGACTGAGAAACTGATTCCACTAGAAAGATGAATTTATTAGTTCAAGGTGCAATAAAATTAATAGATCTTTATATGAAGCAAAATGGTATATCTTGAAGTTAAAAGGCTGACACTGTGTATCTTTTAGCCTTTCTTTCCTTCACATCCTCTAGTCTGAAGCTCAAATTTGATAATTTGGAACTTCACATATGGATTAGAAGAGCATGAAATGGAGAACCTCCAATTTACTCATTTAAATTGGAATACATATTCGGTACTTGTTTATCTAATTTGTGGGTGAATAAAGTGTTCCTACAACTCTAGAGTTTCTATCCATCAGATCAAATAAAGGAAATAGTTATATGAATATGCACCTGATTTCGTTTACGTCCCTCAGTGTAAAATAGGAAGTGTTTTGACTTCTAAATTTTTGGTCTCAGGAGGTAGCAAAGAAGGTGGGTGAAGATATCGCAACGTCCTGTCTTGAAAAAGGAATTACCAAGGTGGCTTTCGACAGAGGGGGTTATCCCTATCATGGACGGATTGAAGCCCTTGTGGATGCTTCCAGGGAGCATGGTCTGCTGTTTTGAAACTGTGGCAATTAGTTTTACGTAATGCCAATCTGTGATACCTGTTCTTTTCAGTTTTTTTGTTTTGTGAAACTTTACAAGCGAAGAATGATCAGAATGCAGTTCAAGAACTGGGTTATTAATTTTTTCTTCGCGTTCATCTGAAATTTCAATTAAAGATTTAAAGGCCTATTTTGAGGCAATCCTTGGTCCTCCTAAAGCTTTTATGCTGACTAACTTTTTCTCTTTCTCCAAGTTGAGTTCCTAGGATTAGAACCAACAAAGTGAAGCAATCAAACCCTTTAGGCTGCTAGTTTCAACTTTGATCTATAATCTATATATGAATGAACATTGTTGCTGGCTATCAGCTTTTCTTGAACCCACATCCATATCGATCAAATTTTTCGAATGTCAGTAATAAAAGAAATCACTTGAATTTATTAATTCTGAGAGGTGATCTGCAAAACATCACATTGGACAAACTTTGCATTAATTCTAAGCTTGCTTGCCACAGCTCGAAATGTGTTGGGCCATCAGTCGCTGAGTCGTCTTGGTGTGACATACAACAATCATTTGGCTGATTGCTCTAATCCTCAAACAATGTTTCTTGAACTTGATTTGCAATGCAGAGGCATAGAGCAATAACACAGGCTTGGTAAAAGTTCAAACACCCAGTTACTGTGCACAGTCGTGTACTGATGTGCGCTGGTCTAGGTCTCAATTCAGTCCACTTTTATACTTCCACTCAGTGACAGTGGGTGTGATGCGCCAATTTTGGGAATTCCAAATTGAATGTGTGAACTTGTCACTCAGACTCGTGAACAAGCATTGTTCATCAATTCATTGAAGGAGATTTGCTACAGATTCATTTGGTGAAACTACTTGATTGGACAAAATTATCATTGGTGGTACTTAGTAGCTAGTACTAGTCTAGGTAGTAGTTGACTCATTTCGATTTGTTTAATGAAATTAAAATACATCTTCAGTATCACCTAAACTAGTGTCACATAACATTATTCATGTACAAGGCACATCATCATTTAAGGGCCAAATATGATGGCTCTTGAAGGAAATGATTGATTCCACAAATGAAAGGTTCATATGGGATGTGATTGCAAAAGTTCAGACGATAAGTCCGAATTCCATGAAAGTGCAAATCATCATGTACCATTTTTGCAAAAAAGCCAAAGTAACTGATTTTTGTGTCAAATTAAGTGAGATGTCCTATGTAGCTGTTTATTCTTGAATATATGTTAATTCATCATCTATGTTAAATTTTTTATTGAACCAAAGACGAAATTCAATGACTATATATATATTCCATAAGAAGTTCATTGATCATCAATTTTTTAACTTCAAAAATTTAATGAGATCATGATTCCAAATTTCAAATATATTCACGAGAATTTTCAAGAAAAAAAAGTACAAATACATATGGAAATTAAAATGACTATAACATTATCAAACGTTAAAAATTTGTTTTTTCATAAAACATTTCTTGCTTCAACATCTATGATGCATCGATTGTTGGAGATATTATACCGATAATATGCATGAATTATATTCTCAAAACGTACATTTTACTTGCACAAAATCGAACATAGTTACGACTTATCAAAATAGAATTTGAGATGATGTAATAATAAGTATTGAAACCGAATACGTGACGATTGATATAATAATTTCCATTCTTTGACTAAAAATATTTCATATAAACAAAAGAATACTTAATTTTTCTGAAATCAAATCTTAAATAAATCAAAAAATAAAATAGGAAATGTATAAGTGTTTGCAATGATTGAGGAAAGTGTTTTAACATTTTCATTTCAAGATAAATTTGCTCAGTATCAGTGCTAACGGTTTTTCAGCAATCATCTCCCAAGATACAACGATCACGTCTCGCAATAGGAGCACTTCAAATTACTTAGACCAATGAACTCTTAACGAAATTCTCTCTCTACCCAACCATGTTTTTATACAAGAAAAGACCACTTTTACAAAGTGTTTTTATACAATGCAACTAAAAGAAATGACATGGAATTATAAATTGAATTAATAAATCCAAACACATGGGATATTTATATAGTAGTTGGAAAGATTTGACTTAAAAGATACAACCATACAAAAGGACACACCTCTTGAAATTTATCTCTAACATGAAGAGACCTGGAATTCAAGAAATGATACTGTTTTTCGAGTTAATTTCCCATAGCTTTCTAGAGCTCTCTTCATTGATGTTGCTCCAACAGGTAGCCAAATTACCAGTGAATTGTTCGATTGCACCAAACTTCTCTAGCCATAGTTGGATTCTTTTACGAGGCTAGAAGCCAACAGCCATAGCAGTGCTTGCTGTAAGTTTATGCTATTTGTCCAGAAAATGAACATTTTAATTAGGTCAATATTTTAATATTCACCGTCTATTTGTTATTTCTATTCCTAATTTTGTTCAAGCATAAATTGTTTCTTTATCATGCTATTTGTCCAGAAAATGACATCCAGAAAGTGTGCCAAAAAATGATGTATAGTAAAATGAGGACGAAAAAGTTGATTGTGTTTAAACTGTCCAATGATAAAGTGTCATGTGACATTTTGTAACCCATTGTACAAGGCTTGATGTGCATGTAGTAATGTTCTTATTTAAAACCTTAGTTTATCAAATATGATTTAAAGATTTCAACTACTACATCCTTAAAATTTGTATGTATTTAGGGATGAATAAATGATACTATTTTCGTCCCATAAAAATAGACCTTTTTTTTTTCCCCACAAAGATTAAGGAAATTTATTTAATATAATTGAAACAATAAATTTTACTACCATTTTTTCTAATAAACCACTATATTAATGCAATCAATGTTCAAGGTAATTATATTATGTAGTGCAATGTTTAAGGTAATTAAACTATTTTTGGTTCTAGTCATTGTTTAATTCAATAATCAAAATAATTAATATTGATGACAATAGATGATGGTGGGCCTTTTTTATACTCCAAATATAAATTAATAAATGTCATGGAAGATGAAACTTTTTTATTTTTTAATTTATTGTTTCAACTACAATTGAATAATGAAGTGATTTATATTTGTAATAACAAATCATATTAATTAGGAACATATTAGAAAAATAATATATTAACTACATTTTTAAATAAGAAATAGAGTAATACTATTTAGCACCACTGATATTAAAACACCAGTCCAGATGATACTAATGTGGCGTTAAATAAAAAGTACAATTAAATGACTCACTTAATTGCACATTTCATTGAGTTTATCGCATTACACTACCAAGTGATGTTGCAATACCACTGGTACTAAATAACATTATTATAAGAAATAAAACTATAATTTGGGATACAAAAGGAAAACATGACTACATTTATGAGATGGATGTAGTGTAATCATTAATACATTCATAAAGTTTGTCATGATACAACAAATGATCCAGATAATAAAACTTGATAAATAATGAACATGTGAAAAAGAAGAAATGTATTGCACTTATCTTTTAGATTTGATATGGATAAATAATATACATTTATTGTGCAAGGAAATGAGATATTCTATAGGAAGAGTTAATTTACTTTAACAAATTGGAATATTTCCTATTATAAAAATACTTTTTATTAATATTCGTGACTAACAATGACCCGTTGGTTTAACCATTGATCCAATGACTCGATACTATGGCCAAATCGAGTTTGATAACTATGGTTTAACATGAAACTCACATGATACCTGTTAACTTTGATTTAGTTATAATTAATCATGAAAAGAAATTTATATAGGTCTACAGTTTAATTTTCAAAACTGGAAATATTTATTACTCCCTCCGTCTCAATTATATAGGTTGAGTTTCCTTTTTCTCTTGTTCCAAATGCATAGGCATGTTTCCTAATGTAGAATATTTTGTTGTATTGCTTTACCAATATACCCTTATTAATTTTTCCCTACTTAATATGCCAACTTCTTAAAATCATCCAAATACATTCATTTCTCACTTCTTAGAAACATGGAACAACTCTAATTTCTTCATCCTCTTCAAATTCTTTATTAGTTCCAACAAATACACATTTCCTACTTCTTGGAAATATGGAACAACTCTCATTTCTTCTTCTTCTTCAAATTCTTTATTAGTTCCAATAACAATTTAGTTTTACATAATGAAAATTAAATAGGGTAAACAATGAAAAATCGTGACAAAAATTAATTTTCCAATGACATTAAGAAGCATTCTTAATTCGTGTAAAAAACGAAACAAGCTTATATAATTGGGAAGGAAAGAGTAATTACCTAGATTCAATTTTGGCAAATTTCAGACTAAATAAAAATCTTCAAAATGTAGAATGCATGATTAAACAAACTCCCAAGATAAATAAGCCTCAGCTGTACTCAGTTTTAATCTTTTCCAGATACTACATTACAACACTACTTACAGATCAAAATCTGAAGAACATTAAACAGAAAATAAAAAGAAAGACAATTAAAATGCACTAACAAGCTCTAACACTTGAATTTGATACTACAAATTAATATTGTTTTCTTATGGGAATCCAAATAGTTTTAACTAATTGGTACTAACGTATCTTATTAATGAAGGGAAAGGAGTAACAGCCATTAAACGCTAAAATTTGAACCGAGCATGAAGGCATTCACCGTGAAGATTGAGAGGAATGGAGGACTTTGCACAGCCACACTAGTGCTGTGGTAGGATGATAATAGATAGGATCATTTCTAAGATTTTGGGTGCCTGATGTGATATAATAAAATGATTCCCCTTTCATGTAACTAAAAAATATATTTCAATAGTATTACTTCATTGTAAAAGTATGACATTTAAATATTTTATTTATTTTTTACATGTCGTAAATAAGAAAAGTACAATTAAAGTTCAAAAGCACCTCCTGAACTTCATCAAAATTCATGTCATCAAGAAATGACCATCCAAACTACTAACCTCTTGTTGCAATTCCATATGAGCAAACCGTAAAGTCAAAAACAGTAAATACCACGTGTAAATTTGGGGTTAGCTTTTCACTTTAATCATTTGGATTTTGGGCTATTTATTGTCTTGTCTTGTTGGATTGGTAATTGGTTAATGAAACTAATTGGACATTTGAGATTTTGGGTTGGTAAAATAGATAGCTTAGAATATTTTGTTCGAAAGGAAGATAGTATAAAATTAGAAAAAATAAATAATCTTTTTCAATAATATGTGAAATTAAAAAATATTAACGTAATCTTTTTTCTTTCACTTTTTTTCTATATTGTGCCATATAACTCAATATAATAATAGAAATTTAAAATTTTAAAATTTTAAAAATATTTTTAAAATTGTACATATATATACACCTATAACATTTTTTTTTTTTTTTAATGCCCCTATAGTGCTGTGGTCCTATGCTGTCGCTCAACTCCCGCAGGGCAACCTCTGATAGTAGAGAGGAGCCTTACCTTAGGCTTGTAAAAACAAAGAAGGGGCCTATAATTTCAAAGGGGCAGTGACAGTACCTTGGTTCAAAGCAGCCTGAACAAAATTTCCCTAGATGACTTTAACCCATGCAAATTAACAGGGGACAGTTTTTACATCCCCCTCCTTTCTGTTTTGCCTGTTGGGTTTCACTTTTCAGCCTTCCAGCACTAGTTCTTGTTTTTTTTATTTCTCGTCTCGCAATTTAGTTGTTAAGGTTCACGATCCTTTTTGTTTGAAAGGGTCCAATTTCTTAAGAACTCCCTCTTCTTTCGTGGGCTTGCAAGCCTTCCAGTGAGTGCAAAACTAGAAAGCCATGAATGAAAAAATGCATACTCAAATCAGCACCACCATTACTCCTGGTAGCTGAGGCTAGTTGGCAGAGAGTTCACGATTATTCTTAGAGGTTGCAATGGGCCGAGCCGGCATTGCCCCACGGGCTCGACTAGTACTCGTCACGAGCCGAGCTTCTGCTAAGCTCATTACTTGCGGGTTGAGCTCGGCTCACGATCTCCTTTTTTTTTAATTTTATTTTTTAAAGATAAGCCTTCAAAAAAAAAAAAACTTATATTTGGACGAGCCCATGAGCTGCTTGTCAAAAAATGAGCCGATGTTTTTGACGAGCCAAGCGGCCGAGCCGCTCGACTAGGTTGCCACCCCAAAACAACATAATATTACCAATAAGTAGACCAACATGCTGTAATTTTAGAGAGAGAATAAAATGAATTCACAAAGGAAATACATTACAGTTATTTCCTTCACTTCTTTGTGCAACAAAAACCAAACGAAATTCATAGTATTCCCCATAATTGAATCCATGGAAAAACTAATTACAAGTTTAAATTTTTTGGTTCCAAACCAAAGACGAAAAGTGAGAAATACACAACACGTATGATTCAACTTAAATATTTTTTAAGGAAAAAGTAATGAGTTCGAATTCTAGGGACGCGATAGAAATCCGTGAGGATTAAGTGGGCTCAGATTCTTCCAGAGCAGACAATACGTAAGTTAATCCGTGAGGGGTAAGTAGGCTTAAGCTTTCCCATAGTGGACATCACGTAAGTTAACGGTTTGTGTACAGAGATCGAGTCGTTACATAGGACATCGCAAATAACTTCATCCACTTTCCTTGCTACATGTATCCCGATATCCCGAAATTTCAACTTGATCTATTTCGTAGCACAAATAACCCGAATTTTCTTCATTTCGTCTGATAGACATGCTAGAACATTTTATTCAATTGTAGCTTTAAAGGCAAACTTCAATCTTATTTAAGCAGACTCCAACTAAACTCAATTAGCCACAGTTTGCATACATCTGAACCAACGTAGGACAGCGGAATACTTCAGATTATAACATATTCATTGTGAACAACTTCAATTTATGCAATTCACTTGTCCATGTAATTAAATTTATGGATAAAGGAACCCAATTATTTTCACATAAAAATCACTTTATCTTCATTTTTTTCTATTATTTCTCCTCATAAAGATATAAACTTAAGCAAGCCATATAAAAATGATTGCTAATGCACTACGATGCTGATTGACCTACTTCACCATTTCTTCTGGTGAACATAAAAGGGAATATCTCAGTTGTTCAGTTATTTGAAGTGGTATGGGATTACAAATAGTATTAGACTATTAGCTGCAGAGCGTTTCATACCTTCACAATAGTGATGGCTTATTGGCTTCTTTGGTAAGGTGAACTTTAAGCATTTGGACAATATTAAAAAAGAAGCTAAAATCTCGTCCATCTAATACTGCATATCGAATATGCCTTAGTGGCAAAAGGAACTTGTGGTAGATGTGAATTTTAGGATTTTATTGACCCTATGGTAAACAATAGAGTAGAATGTTATGATCATATAATGAAAGCTAATCTTACGAGTGTAAATGCTACCTCTTGGAGAGATGGCAATTCTCAGTTGGAATAAGTCTTGTCCAAGTCAAAACCCCATAATCCATTTGATTTATAATTGTATGGTTGGTGGAGGTAAGAGCTCTCAAGGCTTATGAATTTAAGCAGAACCTGTTGATAAGAGTGAGGGTCCTTTGAGGCATTCTTTTGTAACAGAGGAGACATCCAAGGTGTGAAAAATGATTAGTATAATTGCAAGAAGGCTGCAGATATTTAACTTAGTCATACTCAGTCAGGTCCGAAAATTGATTCTAGATTTGGTCTAAACCATTTCTGGCTCCACTTTCTATATGTTCTCATCTTAATTCTCTTGGAAGAATGTAGAGTTCTAGTAATTTTGCTACCCATCTGAAAGTAAAAAGGCAGATTATTAGTAAATTTCATGAAGATTCCTATGAATTTTATGTCACAGATAATACAAATGGATACACTTTCTGATTAGCAAGTGAAATTCTTCCATGTACATTTACAATTCATTAATAAATATCCAGATATAAGCCTATTTTGAAAAGGATCAATTCTTGTCAGTAGCGCTAAAGAGAAGATTGCTACTTGGAGACCATTCAATATTATTGACTCAAGAATGCTCCATTATGTGAGGAAGAGAGCGATAGAATATATGACATAAAAATCATAACTACAGTTTTAATATCAAAAGATCATTAAATGAACCAAATTTTTAAACAGATAATACGTGAATACAATATATTTTCCTTTCTTAGAAAGCTACTTCATGAAAATATAGAACTCAAGTGAAGGCAAAGTGTCAAAAGGATTTCTGGGAGTTAAACAATGCACCAGGAAGACAAACCACATAAAAAATAAAATAAAATTTGACTAATGAATAATGGACCAATTCTTATAATCCATATTATGGACTGCAGGCAAATCGGAGAGACAGTACAAAGAATGTGAACTTGAAAGACAACTCCAATACAATGCAGTTGAGAACTGAACTTGAATCCAGCGAAAGATTCAGCATCAAAATGAATGAATAACTAGATATTTAACGAAATTCAGCACCATATGAGTACTTAACAGCAAGGGTTAAAAAAATATTTGGCGGACTAAATAGAATTCTGAAACATAATCATTTTTACCATCATGAGTTAAAACAATGCAAAATCACAGAGAGTATTTGTAGGCATTTCCACATATGTACTAACATAAATTTTTATTCATTTAACATACAAGAGTTGATCCTGAGCTGTAGACAAATTCTTTTGAGATTGGTATCAGCATAGATGAGGATGAAGTAAGAGCATCTTTGTATTCATCAATCAACTAAACTTAAATATGCTTGTTTCAGCAAAAGACGCAAACCCTTGGTCTTTCTGGTTCCTTCAACCTGAGGAGACAAGAAATGAACTATATTTCCAATGTTTGAGACATCATTAGGACAAATTTACCAGAAGAAATAAATAAAACCCAAGCACCACTTTATAATATATAACAAGTAGAACTACATCAATATGGAGAAATATAGATGATCAAACAATAAGTCAAATGAAGAAAGAAGTATCAACTGGAACTTCACTTCTGAACAAGTACTCAAAACGATACATGACGGATAGAACTATAGAATTCATCTGAAAATGGGGTGTGCCTTATAGCCACCATGTCACCACTCCAATGTATGTTCAATGACCAAAAAATTGGTGTAAAGGAGAGTTCTTAAACATACTGGGTTTGCCCGTTTTCACTATTGAAAAAGCAAAACAGTTCTCCTCTAATTTGTATAAATTCCCCCTAGATAATAATCTTTATTGCAAGAACCATTACTTTCACATGCTGAGAATCAAATTCAGAAAAGAAACAAACAAATGAATAAGCAGATTATGTGCCTTCTAACCAATATTAGAGTGGTTGGCATTGTTGTCCTCTCTTCTAGTTCTGGACTTAGCTTCAATAACGAGAGGCTTAGGCTGGTGGCAAAACAGAGATCAAAAAGAAAATTAAACGCTACAGCAGTAATATGATGGACAAAAGCCCACACTACAAATTTTTACTCCTCTTCATTTGATGAACCTGTGATACATACATCAAGACAAGTATTCTTGGAATAAAATACCAGACATTCGGAATACAAAAATTCGGAGGATAAACTCAGCTAAAATAAACATCAAAAGGAATGCCACAGGAATAAGGATAATGTATGAAATTGTAAGGACGTAAAAAAAGGTAAAGACTAGTCGCTAAATGTGGATGTTAATTAATCAGGCATTGGAAGAAGACGAAGAAGCCCGGGAAACAGAATTCCAAATTTGGACGGCAGCATTCCAAATTCCAGCAGACGCAACGCCAATGCCGACGGCCTGTGGGTATCCCGGTTTGGAATCCAGTTTCATTTCCAGTTGGAGCAACCGGGAGTGGATGACGTCGAGCTTTTTAGAGGTAATATCTGAAGCAGAGTCACCTTTTTTCTTGCTTCGAGTGGTGCTAATCATTCTGAAAACAGCGTTCTGCAAATCTTGAATGACTTTGAAAGAGGCTTCTTGAGTGTCCATGCCCTGCTTCTCGTAATGCGCCACCAGCTCACTCGGGCTTGGTAGTCTCCTCCTGCTCTTCTTCTTCTTCCCGGCGTCATCATCCTCCATTTCAGCTTGTGATTGGCTCGGAAGCGGCGTTGGTGGCTGTGGTTGCTGCTCCATTGCTTCTTTCGCTCCTGTCTACAAGAGAAACCGAGAAAGTGAAGAAAGAATATCCGTTTTGGGGACAAAAGCCCTACGATTTTCGGTTGTTGTAATTGGATAGTGTCGTTAGATTAGACTGCAAACACAAATAGCGACTTTTGGTTTGCTGGCTAGTGCGATTTGTCCTCGGCCCATTTTGTTTTAATTCATTTTTCCTAAACTTATTTTTAATCCATGTTCCATGAATATACAGTAGGGAAAATTGCAGCGATGGTTCCTAACCTTTTTAAATTTTTGTAGACTTTACCATAACTTTCTATTTGTGTCAATAAACTTCACTAACCTTTCAAAAATATGCATTTGGAGTAAAACCAAAATTGCATATTTTGTCATTTTAAGTAAAAGCATTTTCATTCACAACAAATTTCCCCTTCAATTTAACAATAAGGAAGTGTCCGTTAATAAGAAATGTATACGCCCCCTCACAAGAGGGAGGCTCACGATTATTTTATTGTTCGAGGAGTGTACCCCCGTGTACATTTAGCATTTCTCTAAATAAAACCACTGCATCTTCCCCCAACCCCACAATCCGAAAAAACAAGAACCAGATTTTTCGTCGTTGTCAACAGGAAAAAACTAGGAAAAACCCACCTCCCACCGTCGGTTGACCAGTAGGCAATCACCTCACCTTTCATCGACGGCCTTTACCACAACCACCACGTCAAATCGATATTCACCCAGAATCTCGCCGTCTCTACGTCTGACGTCCCCCACTCCAATGATAAACTGCCCACAAAATCTGTCGAGGTAGCTGTCTGAACTTTCGATCACAATAAAAATCAAGAAAAAAAGAATATTTTTTTTCACGTAGTATCGGAGCAGAACATGCAGCTGCACCCTTGCTACTTCGACCGCGACTCCATGATAAACTCGTCACCAAACTCATGAAAGAGGTGGAAGGCACTTGTAGGTATGAATAATTGATTATAATCATTTTTTTTTTTTACAGCGGCTGACATGGGTTCATTGTAGCAATAACTAGCATTGAAAGTATTGGAAAAAGGTTAATTCGCGATGTTGCCGAATTCGTTACTTTTTCGGTGAAGTACCAGTGCTTAATGTTTCGACCTTTTAAGGTTTAATTTGTGTGGTCGAGCAATTGAGGGGGGCTTCTTGGATTCATTTGTTGGAGAAGGTGGAGTGGTGGTCAGAGCTGTGTAAGGCACCGACAATGAAGGGATTGACTTAAAATTTGGTGTTGAAAATGGTACTGTTGGAGTGCCAAATTTCTTTTGTGGAAAGAAGACAAATTAATTGTGTTGTTCTTGGCAATGAAATGAATCAGTTCAATTTAGGTGTGTTTTGCGTGTTTGATCCATTTGAAAATGGGGGTTTAACTGTTGTGAACTGAATTAATCATGCGCTGCGGAAAATAAAATTATTTTCAATTCCCATCAACGATCTGCATTGTGTTTAGATAGAAATTGTGATAAGAATTATACCTTTGATGAATTTCACAAACTTCTTTGCTTTTTCTTGAACTCCAATGATCACGATCTGCAATCCAAGCTGTTCAATTTTCCAGCCTCCAATGATGATCCACACAGAGAACAAGAATGACGCTAAATTTTCTTTTCTTGTACTAGCAAGAATAATGAATTAATTCTCTACAATTTTCAAACTCTAGCAACCTATTAATATAAGTTCAAGTGGGTTTGACCCGTCTCTTAAACTTAACCCGATTCAATATTTAATTAATCAAATTAATTAAATCTGGTCCACGAATTAATTAATCGATTAATTAATTCATGCATATTAATAAGCAATCCAATTAAAAATTAATTAATTGATAAATCTCATCCTTCTGGTTCTCTTTTGCGTGTGACCAATTAGGTTCCCAATTACGATATTTAACGACATGAATTATTATTTTGATCTAATCAAAGTCGATAAATTAAAACACATTTTTTAATATATCAATAATTCACATTCGTCGTCCCAGATTGACATCTAGCAATGTGTCAGGGCAATACACGGAAAATGTTACGTGGTGTGACAAAATCGAACTTGTTCGTTTACCGTGAAACTATAATCCTTTCGTCAATATGATCTGATCAATTACGAGATATGGATATGTGTCAATCTCAATTATCGATCAAATTTTCTATCCCACTGTTAAGTCAATTTAAGTCGAAAATTCATTTTCGACTTATGTGTTCACATTGGCCAAGGATTTCATTTCAACTTAATTGGATAAAATATAGATCATAGTCTCTCACTATCTAAGAGTGGCGAATCCTCTGATCATTCACAGCCTTCATATGATTTTTGACATACCCGAATGATGCTATATTAGCGACCCTTGGTAGAGCAACTCCAACATCACCAAAGTATGATTGTCCTCATATAAGATACTATGATGACCTCAAATCAAAAGACAAATTCTACTAACTAACGTTAGAGATTACTACTGGCACTCAGATAGTTATCCATGTGGAATCTCCCCAGAGGGTCTCCAATGTTTTGTTCTATAACAAAACATACACGTGTTCTTTTAAGTGTCATGACACTTTAGCTTGCGAGATCAGCTACTTACTTCGCAAGTAAGAAATGCCACTCATGATGGTCTAACTATAATAACGATATCCTATCTCATTATTGTTTACGACCACAGATGATTTAAAATTCAATCATATTGCGATTTGTATTTCACAATCACAACATTTTGTGATTAACCAATTGCAAAGACTTAAATCTACAAATTCTATTATTTAATATAATTCATTAAAAGCAATTTAAATAAATAATAGATCTTGCCATAAAAAATGCATTAAACATATTAAAGTGTTTACGATCTAAATCAATTGGGTTTAGGGCATAACACTTACATTAACACGTTGTATGTGTTCAGATCAGAGAGCATTGTATGTGCTTGCTGGTGGTGGTACTGGAGCTGGTGCCAAGTTGGGTGGTGGTGTAGGTGGCTGATTTTCAGGGTGGGGTTTGTGAAGGAGACAACAATTTTATTTCTTTTCTTATTTTTTTTTTTTTTTGATTTTTTGATTTTTTTGTTTTATTTATTTACTATTTTCAATTTGATCGAAATTGGTCAAAGTCTTTTTTTTTTATCAAGTTACGATCAAAAGGATGGAAACCGTTAAGTTGGACTCCAAATGCATATTTTTGAAGGATTATGGACCTCTACGGCACAAATTGAAGGTTACTGTAAAGTCTGCAAAAATTCAAAAGGTTACGGACCCCTGTTGCAATTTTTCCTTTACAATATTATCAAATTTTATCAATATCTACAAAAATGTTTGATTTTTGTTTGAACCAAGCAGGAACTTAGTTCTAAGATGCACTTATGGCCTTCTCACTTCATGTTTTAAGACCATAAAATTACTTGCCCCATTTCTACCTTGAATTGGTCCTGCTCGAATTGTAAGAGCATGGCACTCATTAAATTCTCATCTTTTTATTCTGTTTTCTAATTTTTAATATAAGTTAAACTACATTTTAAAAATAAATAAATAGTACTCACCCCATCCCATTTATATAGGCTTGTTTTATTTTTCACACGGATTAAGAAATCTTACTTAATGTTAATGGAAAAACAATTTTTGATAAAAACTTTCCTAGTTTACCTTTATTTAATTATCAATAACTAGTAGTAAATAATTATTGAAAGTAGTAAAGAAATAAATATATATTAGTAAACGAACATAACAAAACATTCTAAATAAAAATATAAGACTATATATTTGGGACAAAAAAATAAGGAAAGTGAATCTATATAAATGGGACGGAGAGAGTATTATATATAAATAAATAATTAAATGAAATATTATATGAGAATATTTTAATTCTTGCTTCCGTTTCATGCCATTGCTTTCCCTAGTTACAATCATATCCATTAGAGCCTGCTTGCAGTTTTGGAGTACCGGTTATGAGCATTTTTTAAAAGTGTCGGCTTTGAACATTTATGAGTGAAAGTACAAAACAATTTTGAGTGGTTTTAGTAACAATGTTTAAAACAATCCAACATATACTTGAGAGTTTATTATCCAACCGTTTTGAAAGTTTTTTAAAAGAATAAAATTACTTATATGTCTTTAGTGAAACTCACCATTTCTAGTTTCTTGTATGAAACTTTTTTTAACTCATAAGTGATTTTTTTAAATCAAGAGATATGAGAAATGATCAAAATTCGACAATTTGGTGGGCTAAGAGAATCGACCAAAATTACACTACACCGATTTTAAATGATTTTTAAACCATCCAAAAATGATGCTCAAAAGAAGTAGCAAACACCGATTTTTTCAATCTCTCATAAATAGTGCCACACAAAATTGATTCAAATCGTGAAAAAAAAAAAAAACTCTCAAACAAACCCTTAATGAAAGAAAACGACACACAAAATGGCCAATTTTGAAAATATGTTTAAAATATATTGTCTAATATGTTCTTTTATGTGAAGTATTGAATAACTAAGCTTATGTTTGGAAAGTGTTATAACAAGTTTATAAATACTTACTAAACGTCAAAACATATTTTGTTTCAACATATTTCGTGGATTCATAAGTATTATTCATTTATTCATTACTCATTTTTACCTGTTTATCCACTCACTAAACATAGACTAAGAGAGGTGGACATTTTAATCAAAATCAAACCTCTCGAATTGGAATTGAAATCTTCCAAAAAAATTAAGAAGGAATCAAAATGGAGAACCGACAATTGATTGGGTCCAGGTTGATACGGGTGCTAAGATGGAATCGATTTTTTTAATAATTTTTTGTTTTTATAATTTATTCGCTGAGCATAAAAAATAAAAAAATTAATTAACTTAAATACTAAGCCCCCATTTGGTAGAAATTAAAATCACATTTTTAGTAGATTTTGATAAAAGTTGATGAAATGTGTGGTTGAAAAGTTGTAAGTCCAATGAAATGTGTGATTAAAATTAATTATTGACTTTCCTTTAAGTTTTTAATTGAGTTTTAACCTAAACGAAACAGTGGCTAAATAGGCTGCCCAATTCAGCCCAATGAAAAAATCCAACTCAAAGCCATCGACCCATTTTAATTTACCTAGTATACCCAATCCAAAATCAATCTAACCGAAAAGATAAAAGGGGTACTTACACAAATACCCTTAGTTTTTGGGCCATTTTGAAGATTTATGACAAATATGTGTTAAAATGCATATACTCTTATTTCAATCAATAAACATCATAAATATTACGATGCTAAACTGAAACAAAAATGCCTATTCAGCAGCTTCACAATCATAAGACGAAATATTGCACAAATCAACTCCAAACAAGATCAAGGGCTACTTCAAATACCGTTTTTGCAAAGTTTTCTTTCCCAAATCTGAAAATAATCAATCAAAATCCACAATTTTGTATGTTTCTGATTTTTTATTCAATTAGTTCATATTTTTGTTTTATTTTGATGTTGTTAAGATTTTTTTTGTTCTATTACATTTATAAACTTTATCTTTATAGTAATAATTTTGAATTAGTATATTAAAATTTGGATTTGTATGAATTAGATTGAGATAATATATATGAAAAATTGACCTTTAATCAATTCAAGTGATACATGCAATGTGTTTGTTATAATAAGAATGTGAAAATTAACATTCTTTGATGCATATATGTGTATTTTTGAAAATTTATATAGGAATACGAATTCAAACCTTGTTTTACATTAAAAGTGACACGATGTAATGAATTTGATAGAATTAATATTTATGAAAAATCAACTTTGAATCAATTCAAGTAGCAAGCAAGGTGTTTGTAGAATAAGAATGAGAAAGTTGACATTCTCTATCACCTTTTTTCCCCCTAAATATATCACAGTCTATTTCATTTAAAATCTTTAGGATCAATAGATGCATACATTTGTGTTTTTAACAATTTAAATTTGAATATGAATGCAAACCTTGTTTTTCATTATAAAGTAAAATGGTGTAACATTTTATTTGTATTTTACATAATAATTAGGATGCTAAAATTTGAAAGTGAAATTCTCGATCTCTTTTTCTAAAAAGATCGTATTCTATCTCATTTGAATTCTTTTGAATTAATTAAAAAGATGAATAAATGTTTATTTATGAAAACCTAAATATGAATATGAATTCAAACCTTGCTTTAAATTAAAAGTGACATGATAATATTTTTTGCATACAAGTTAGTTTGGTGAAAATCAAAAGTGGTATATCGCGTCACCCTTTCTTTTTTTAAAGTCTCACATTATTTCATTCGTATTTTTCCAATTATAAATAAAATTATATTCATTTGTTATGGAGATAAATGGAAATAGATATCGAATATAAAAGTAACAAAATGATTGAAATTGTTGTCCATATCATGTCACTTTTTTAAGAAGTTAAAAAAGTGACAAAATTAATTTAAGCTTAATTAATACGGAAATTTATAGTTCTAGTTAGTTTTAAGGTTATTATTCTAATAATTTATTTTTAAGCGTAGTGAACCTAATTTCTCAAGATAAAATGTTATGTCTCGAACTCTAAATCTACCTTCAATTTCTTCTCTCCTTCCTACCCTCTCTAGCCTTCGCAATTTCTTTCTCATCGACCTTAAATTCGATTTTCGATTGCTTCTGTCTCCAACTACATGTTCGCTAAAATTTCCAAATGCAGGTGTACGGGTCGCATTCAAGTAATAAAGTGGACTATGAGTCCAAATCGATCCTTTGAGAAATGTTTATTTTTAATTATACAATAATTAATTTAATTCTAACAATGTAACATACAATAAGAATTTGATGTTAAAATAATAAAAATTTCAAAAAACAACAAATCTAAAAATTACAGAAAGTTGGGGGATAAAGTAGTTAGGATTCACGATTTCAATTAACCGTCGCCTAATTAATTTTTTCACAAGTAAATTAACAAATTACTCATTTAAGATGTTAGACCCAATTTTTCTATTTTAACCAATTGTGTCTCTCGAGTGAAATTTGCCATAATCAATTGGTTTAACATACTATATGTTACTTAAAATTCAATCAATTGCTTAACTCTTTGTAAAAGTAGCTCAATGGGTCGCCTATGCTAGATGTACATCTCTATCTCTTATAACAATATAGAGTATTCACTACTTGATCTAAAATGCACAATATTCTTTCAAACATTAAACAAATTACTCAACACAATTATTTATTGATCAAATAAATAGCATAAATGAAAAACATGAAATACAATAGTAAATGCACATGAAAATAATTACTTAAATATTAAAGAGCAAATATTGAAAGTAATCAAACTAGGTTAAGTTTCTTCAATCATCCCAACATCAAAGAACTTAGATCATTTTATATAAATGATAAAAATGGAGAAGATTTGGAGAAATACATTGCAAGTTCTTAGAGAAAATAGTGAATAAAATACTACACAAAATGTAAAATCCTTCCCTTGGTTGGATTCTTAAAATGAGTATTGGCTTGGTATTGATTTTGTCCCGAAATCTCTCCACCTTTCTTTGATTTTTCTCTTCGTTCTCTTATGCCATAGTTCTTTTCCTAAAAAATGGTGTCACGATTCATTGCTCACACACAATTAGGTTATGCAGGCTTAGGGAGGTAAAATGGTGGATAATGGATTGAATGAAGAATGAAAAGAGAATGGGGTTAGTGGCCTAAGTTTTGCCTTTTAAATGCCCTAAAATGTACCCAAAAAATTCCCTCTGCTTTCGTAAAATGCAAAAAAAGGGTTAGAATTTATACCCTCGTCAAATTAACGCGCGCGAGCCATAGTGGCCTTTGAGCTTGACAGCCAGCGCGTGGGGGCTGTGCAAGTTATGCTTCTTGCAACTTAGTCTTCCAAAATCTGTATACCAAATCCTTCAATTTTGATCTTGTACAATTTGGTTCCCAAATTTTGAATTTTCTTTCAATAACACTCTTTATTATTTGTACCCAAGGTCCTTCAACTTTCAACTGTTCTCCACAAAAGATGAGAAGGTTTAGGAATCAAGTTCAATTTAAATAAAACTTAAATTCATGTTTTTGTATGCTCTGAGTCATTTTTATCGTGCTTATTGCATTATTCTTCTCTAAATGGGGGATTTGCCCTATAAAAATAATAATTACACAAATATGAGTAGAATGCGTAAAAATACACTTATCAAACATCTTCCAAATTTAAGTTTTTTCTTGTCTCGACCAAGATTATCTACTATCATAATCAATCAATGTGTTAAAGATAAAAAATATTAGCTAGATTTTCAAAAATATTCATGAGTGTAAAATTGTATAATCAAGTCACAAATATGACTCCAAATAATGCTACCAAAAACAAATTGAGCTTATCCAATGTGTGACCTGTGATGTTCTACCCTTAATATAATTAATTATTATTATCATCATCATCATCATCATCATCATCATCTTGTATTTTTATTCTATTTTATTATTATTTTTTTAAATTATACTATGATTTAATAATTTGTATTTAACTCAAGTAGACATTTCGCAGTAAAATCAAAATATACCATGAAAATTAAATTAATAATATAAAGAGTTAAAAGAATAGCCAAATTTATATTATACCAAAAGGAAATTCGCTTTACAAAATACTGACAACAAGTTAGTTATATGACAATTCAAAAATTTCTAGTTAAAAGAAGTGCATGCTAATTTTCAAATAATTTCCTTAGATCTAACATATAGCAGGCTGATGTGGCGATATATCAACGTCAGCTAACTCATTCAATTTTCACTACATTATTTTACTATGTACCATCACCATGTTTTACATTACTTTACTGTCTACTCCGTGGATATCATAGCATTTATATAACGACATGTAATCAAGTCATATATATCAACTATCATCATCACAAAATTTTTATATTCCTCAAAAGTTTCATTCTTCTCATCCTCGTCAACATCTGTATAAAAATGAGTGTAGTGGGTCCATGTATAAGTAACATGTATAGCTACGAGGTTCTTAGTAATCTGGACATGTATAGTTGGAGCCATCTACAGTATAAAATATAAAGCGTGAACAATAAAGTTTAGTAAATATGATGGTGCAATGATGCTTATCAAACATACTTGCGTCCGAATCCTTATTATAGTGTACCGTGTGAGCTCAAAATAACATGGCTGTCACTTGGGTGCAAATCAATGTCAATGCATCCGTCCTTGCCCACCGAGACTCAGGATGCCACATCAGAATAAAATATATACAAATCAAGGCCTGGCCTAGTATACATTGCTCCCCGTGCCTAATTGCAGTCCCAAGGCCACCAAGGGACCTCATGACACTGCCTGTATACAGGTGCCGAACTCCAAATACCCTATCATTTGCTACCCTTAATGACCGTCGGAGTCTCATGGTGATATATTTATTCGGACACAATAGTACGGTACACCTATAATGGGATTTACATTTAAAATTTTCAACCACACACTCCATGAGAATGACAACATAAGTATGAATTACCTTGAAAACGTATTATTCATACGTTTTCCAAATAAACTCAATGCACAATTGTCACATCACCATATCACATAAAGAAAATAAACATATATAAACGCATAGTTTCACATATTAATGTATTTTGTAAATATTTAAATTTTTCGCAACTTTCTTGATCAATATCTGAATTAGTAAAATAATCTCTACATTAATCATAGCTTATCATATTATTTCTCAATTACCAAATCTAAACTAAACCTATAAGATAATATAATTTACTTAATAAAATACCCATTGTAATAATACTAACAATGAAACTAATTTACTACCAATAATAATAATAATAATATAAATGAAATTCTCGTTATTGTTATATAAGAAATTCCATAAATACTAAAATAAAATTAATACATATAAAAATTAAGCTAGCCAATAACCTACCATATTATTTTCCAATTCATGTTTGATCCATTTTTCACTTCATTTAACACACAAGTGTGTGTGTGTGACCATACCTATTAATCAATTTCTTATCAAATCCATATTATTTTTTACTAAATTTTCAACATACCTCACTTTTGACACTATGCATTATAACATTTTACTTCTGATTTAATCATATAACTAAATGTTTTCTCTCCAATTGACCATGTCCACATATATAATTAGTGGCCCAATTTCCATAACCAATATCATGATGATATTAACAACTATTATACTAAATCACTTCTTATCCCTACTCTCTTCTTCTTTAATTACTTCAAACCATTTTTCTCCATTTCATCTTTTTACCGTCTTATCTCGAAATCTCTTTCACAAAATCTTTGATAATACAAGCTAAGTAAATTAAACTCATTATTTCTTGAAATAACTTATAAATTTTCTAAACTTTTAGAGTTAAGATTTTGAAAAAGAGAAATTATAATTCACATCCTTGATTTAATTAATTAAATTTAACTCTAATTTTATCTTCCTTCAATTATTAAAGCGCCCTAAAAACAAGAATTTTAATTCCTACTCATAAATCAATTAAGTACTTAAAACAAATAATTAATTAAATTATTACCCAAATAAATAAATAATTAACTAAAAAATTAACTAATTAATTAAATTACATAAAGAAGGAAAACCAAAAACTTACCTCAAAAGGAAAGAAGAGGAAGCACGTCTCGAATTCCACAATTGAGAATAGTTTAATGTGCAATTTCTTAAAGTGTACTTTTAACCCTTAGGGTAAATCTGCAAATATCTTATTTTCTCATAAAATTGTACTTTTGATCCTTTGGTAAATATGTAATTACTCTATTTTTTTATTTATAAAATTGTACTTTTAATGCCCATAATACTTTTTTTAATTATAATTCCTATAACATTTATACTATTAATTCAGTTAAATCCCTAAAGTTTTTAATTACTTTATAAAGTATTAAAATATTTTCTAGAGAATTTCAGGATGTTACAATTATCTCTCACTTAAAGAAATCTCGTCCTCAAAATTTAAAACCTACCAAATAATTCAGGATATTTAATCTTCATATCTCTTCCCGTTCCTATGTTGCTTCTTCGAAGGTTTGACTTATCCACAAAACCTTGACAAGTGGAATACGTTTGTTAATTGTCTAACATATTGAAGTAAAATTTTCACTAGTCTTTCTTCATAGGTTAAATTAATTTCCAGATTCATTGGATTATTTGGTAATATATGTGAAGCATCTGGAACATATTTTCGGAGAGTAGAGACATGGAATACATTATCTATTCAATCCTTTGAAGTTGGTAAGTTCAACTTATAGGCTACTTTACCAATCCGTTCAAAGACAAAAGGACCAATATATATGGGACTAAGTTTTCATTTTTTCTCAAATCTAAATACCCTTTTCATCGGTGCAATTTTTAGGAACACTTTGTCTCCGACTGAGAATTCTAGTGGTCTCCTTCCTCTATCGGCATACTTGTTTTGACAATCTTGAGCGGTAGCAAGGCGTTGGCGAATATTTTTTTACTGTATCAACCATATTTCGTACTAGTTCTGGCCCTAAAACCCGTTTTTCTCCAATTTCGTCCCAATGTATAGGCGATCTACACTTGCGGCCATATGAAACCTCAAAAAGAGACATTCCAATTGAAGACTGGTAACTATTGTTATGAAAATTCTATCACGGGTAGATATTTGTTCCATTTTCCCTGAAATCTAAATTACAAGCGTGTAACATATCTTCTAATGTTTGAATGGTTCGTTCCGACTAACCATTTGTCTGAGGATGAAATGCTGTACTAAGGGTGAGTCTAGTACCTAAAGCCTGGTATAACCTTTCCAGAATGTCAACAAGAAACGAGAACCCGATCATATAATATTGATGTTGGTATACCACGTAAAGTACAATTTCTTGTACATATAATTCGGCATATTGTTCTGAGGTAAAAGTAGCTCGAATAGGCAAAACATGTGCCAACTTAGTTAGTCGATCCACTATAACCCAAATAGTATCGTAATTCTTTTCTATTCCCGGTAATCCCACCACAAAATCCATCGTAATCTTTTCTAATTTTCATTCAAGTGTTTTCAAAGGTTGGAAAAGTCCCGCTGGACATTGATATTCAGCCTTAACTTGTTGACAGGTCAAACACTTACTCACATATTCTGAGATGTAACGTTTCATCCTGGGCTACCAAAAATGGAGCTTAATATCATGATACATTTTTTTAGCTCCTAGATGAACAGAATATAGAGTGTTATGTGCTTCTGTGCAAATCTCAGTTCGACGAGTTGACTCATTAGGTACATAAATTCGATTTCGAGATAAAATTATTCCGTCTTTTGCTATTGGAACACTGAATTTTTACCGTCCAAAATTTGCTAACGAATCTGTTTTAAAGTTTGATTAATCAACTATTATTCCTTGATACGTTCCCATAATGTAGGTTGAGCTGTGAGATTCATATTTCCACAAATTTCTAGGTTAAATGGTTGAAAATCTCGTTGTAATTGTACTGGTAACTTATTTCCATGCAAAGTCTTTCGACTAAGGGCATCATTACAACATTAGCTTTTCCAGGATGATAATTGATATTACAATCATAACTCTTGACTAACTCAAGCCATCGCCTTTGTCGCATGTTCAACTCCTTTTGAGTGAGGAAGTGTTTCAAAGTCTTGTGAATTGTATAAATCTCACAATGTTCTCTATAAAGGTAATGCCTTCAAATTTTCTAAGCAAACACTACAACTGCTAATTCTAAATCATGGGTAGGGTAATTCTTTTCATATTCCTACAATTGGCGTGACACATAAGCAATAACCCTACCATTTTGTATTAAAACACATCCAAGTCCATTTCTAGAGGCATCACTATACACCATAAATTTTTCGGAGGTAAACGAAATATCTAGTAGTGGTGATGTAGTCAGCCTATTCTTAAGTTCCTAAAAACTTCGCTCACATGCCTTCGTCCAATTGAAGGGTACTCTTTTTCGAGTTAATTGAGTTTATGGAACTACAATACTAAAAAATTCATGAACAAAACGATGATAATATCCTGTAAGTCCCAAGAAACAGTAGTCGGTCATGGCCAATTTGTTATAGCTTCGATCTTACTCGAGTCAACGAAAATTCCGTTTCGAGATATTCCAATGAACTTACTAACTCGAGTAAAAAAGGCTTCGGAGGAAGGAAAGAATTAACATGTTCAATGCCTTTTTGAGCAGTAAAAATTATAGGGCTTAGATCCATAGCATATGGTTATGACTTAGTTTATACTTGTTAGTCAAAGACTCTCCACACAAATATACTCAACATGCATTGAATCAACCATTTACAAATAGTTTTCTTACCGGCTCGACCATCCCAAACGTATCTCACAATAGGGTTAACTAATAGAGAATATATGTTGATAGAAACTTTCACACAAGTCATAACCTAGTTTTACTAATTCCAAAACTTTCTTCATCAATCAATAATTTCTAGTACAACTAGATAACAATTGGTCATGACTATTATGATAAAAGTAATTTAGTATCTTACATGGATAAGCATATTTTCAAAAAAATTAGGCATAAATAGCACATATAGTCATAGCTTATGAATCAATAACAATTTTATACATCACTCATCCTTAGTGAGTAAGGCTATCTAAGATGTCAATCACAATCAAGGTAAAATAAATAATTACCCCTAACTTGAATTACACATTATCCTCAATGTGGAAAAGAATAAAATAAAAGAGAAGAAGGGGTTAATGAAACTTTCCCGGTTGAGCATTTGGGAAATAGATTTTTATGCTCGATTTGGACTTGTGATCTTCTTGGATAGTTCATTTCTAATTCAACCCAAAACTTGTGATCAAGCCTCGACTTGATCTCAAACCATTTTCTTCAATAAGCATCCCATGGAATAACTTGTGGGTCTTACAAACTCACAAGAAAGGAGTAAATTCTAGGAGTGAAATCAAAGTTGGTAAGTGTGATCAACATAGTCAAAATGAACCCTAAAACTTGTTGAGAACCATGATCAAACTAGGTCTTCAAAAATTACCTAAAAAAAAATGATCTCTAATCAACTATAAGCAAGAAAATTAGAAAATAAAAGGATTAAGAGTAAGAAAAATTGTTTTACCTCCCAATAAGTACTTTTTTAATGTCTTTGAGGCACTTTAAATGCCTTGCCTAGTTTTCTTCTTATGTCTTTATTTCAGTTTTCATTTATTCTCCATAACTCTTCATTACCCTTTTAATATAATATGAATTGCCTTTTTCATCCGGTTCAAATCCAACTATGCAGACTTCTACCTCATTGGGCTTAATCACGAGATCAATTTTCAGGCAACTAATGAAGTCGGAAGAATGCATGTTAATTTTATCCTCATTGATTGCTACATCTTCATTCAGTTCCTTTGTTATTAATTTGTCATTCTCTTTTAGCCCTTTATCAATAGTTGATATCTCCTCAGATTGAATGATCCACAATTGAAATCCATGGGCAATGGTAAGTCTTTTTCTATAAGATCCATTAAGTGGATAATACCCCCACGTTTTAAATCCGTCCGTGTGCATGGAATCTTCCTTGGGCATGGTGCTTTCATTGAACTTGGCAAGTTCATGATAATATTTTGCAACCACCTTCTCATTCAATAGGGAATGACCATCTCTCACAAGTATGATGTCTTCATCCTAATTGTCAGATACATAATCTCCCATGAGAATGTAACTCTCATCCGATTTGTCAAGTGGTTGTTTTTAACATTTTGAGTATTGTCTAAACTCAAGAAGTTTCGACGTGTTTATGTCGGTGCATGAATATATCATAGTCCAGTACAATGCATTGCATAACACATTCACAACTTGGATATCCTCCAAGCGTATCTTCATATTCCATGTAGAGATAAGTCATTGCAAAAGTGTTCTTACTTTACCATCGTCATAATTATGCATATATAGTTGAAAGTACAAGAAACGAATACCAAGTAACAAGAGAGATCAAAACCTGGTGGGTAGCCAATAGATTCAAATAATAAAAAATATAATTAATAAAAAATTGTTAAAAATAAAATTAATTAAAGTAGTAATCAAAGTAAAAATATTTTTCGAAAACGACATTAAAAACTTGTTCTCTAAAATTACAAAGTGCAAGTGCACGTTTTGTGTTCAAGTAATAAAGTGGACTATGAGTCCAAGTCAATCTCTCGAAAAATGTTTTGTCTCAATTAAATAATGGTTAATTTAGTTCTAACAATGTAACACACAATAAGATTTTAATTTTGAAACTAAAGAAACTACTAAAAACTTTTAAAAAATTATAAATCTAAACATTACGAAAAGTTGAGAGAATAAAGTAGTTGGGATTCATGATTTCATTTAGTTGTCGCCTAATTAACTTTTCCATAAGCAAATTAACAAATTTCTAGTGTTTTCTTATTTTAATCAATTACCTCTAGAGAGAAATTAACCCTAATCAATTGGTTTAACCGAATATATCTCAATGTCGATTAAAACTCAATCAATTGCATTAACTTTTTGTGAAAATAGCTCAGTATATATTAATCTCTTACAAGAACCTAGTGTATTTAGTACTTGATCCAAATGCACATTTTTCATTCAAACATTATATAAATCATTAAACACAATCATTTATTGGTCAAATAAATAGAAAACTCGAAATACAATAATAAATACACATGAAAATAAGTATTTAAATATTAAAAGGCAAATATTAAAATCAATCAAGCTATGTTAAGTTTCCTCTATCATTCCAATATCAAAGAATTTAACTCATTGTATATAAATGATAAAAAGAGAGAGGATTTGGAGAAATACATTACAAGTTCTTAGAGAAAATTGTGCGAAAAATACATCACAAACTGTAAAATCCTTCCATTGGTTGGATTCTTGAAATAAGTATTGGCTTGATATTGATTTTGTCCCAAAATCTCTCAACCTTTCTTTGATTTTCATCCTTATCTTTTAATTATGCCCTAGTTATTTCCCAAAACAAAAGTGGGTAAAATGTTGGATAATGGGTTGAATCAAGAATGAAAAGAGAGTGGGGGTTAATAGCCTAATTTTTTGCCTCTTAAATGCCCTAAAATGTATCCCAAAAAATCCCTTCAAGTTTCGACAAAATGCAAAAATGAGGGTAGAATTTCTACCCATGTCAAATCGGTGTGCATGCAGGCCGTGTAAGTTGTCCTTCTTGCAGCTTGGCTTTCAAAATTTGCACATCAAGTCCTTCTACTTTGATCTTCTACAATTTGATCCCCGAACTTTGATTTTTCTTTCAAACATAAACTTTATAATTTGTACCCAAGGTACTTCAACTTTTATCTCTTCTCCACTTAGCCTCCCAAATTCATGTTTTTGTACGTTCTGAGTCAGTTTTCTCTTCCTTTTGGCCTTGTTTTTCCTAAAATGGAGGTTTTGCCCTATAAAAGCAATAATTATAAAATTGTGAGTTGAAATTCGCTCATTTAATCAATATTAAGATCGTTTAGGTTTCCAATAAGTCGGTAAAAAAAACTCATAACAAAAGTTTACTTTAGCAATTGTACTTGATCATCGTTACAAATTTGATTACGATCATATTGTGCAAGTATCTTTTATGATGCCAACAAGGTAGATGTGTTAAAAAATGAATTACAAAAGTTTGGTATGCTTTATATCTACTCTCTCTTAAAAGAGGAATTTGGGGAAATACTGTTCATTTGTGTTTTTTCCTCACAGTTTACTGTTACATGTACAGACAAAAAAAATGATGTTTCTCAGAAGCTACAATTATTGACTAAAAGTGATGGTATTTCTACTATTTCCGCCAGTTTTCACACTGGTTTGGCTAACCTTTAAACTAACTGGAGCAACACGGTTTCTTCTCTCAGTATTATTCTTCAACTTATTTCGACAACAACAAAGAAGACCATTCCATTCTCATATCTTCAAACTCATCTCGAAGTTTCAAACTACCATTTTCTCCTAAAGTTTCTAGATTCGTTATTTTTACGGTCACTTACGATCAATATAAGGCAAGTATTCATTTTTTCCTCCTTCCATAAAAATTGTTTACATTTCAAAATTTGCGGAGGGTATCTTCAATAATGAATTAGTTGTTCAAGATTTGGGTTATTCATGGTTTGGATGTATGTTTTCTTAATGTTCAAGATAGTGAATATTGACATATATTTCAATTCTTTTCAAACCGAGTTATTCTTACACCTACAAACGAATGTGTTGACTTTATTAACAGAATTTTACTTGAAAAAATTTCGGGAGAAATTTTCACATATAATAGTTTTGATGAAGCGATTGACAAATCAGAACATAGTTTACAAGAAGATTTTTTGAATAGCTTGACACTAAATGGTATTCCACCACATGAATTAAACCCTACAGTATATTGTTTGTCTTCTTTATTGCAGGATTAACACAAAAAAACTGTTTACTATTCACTATAATACTTCATTTTCTGTTTAATTTGATTTACATTTATGGTACTAATTTAATCTAACATAAAACTATTTCTTTTATAGACCAAACTGTGTAATTTTTTTGCTCAAACACATAGAATTCTTCATTCTAGGATATCCAATAGAATCAGTTCCTCCAGTTAGGATGACTATATACAGATGAAAGATCGCAGTAGATATTTGTTATAATGAATAGTTTCTTCACCCTCGTTGATCATGATACTAATGGATAGTCATATTTGCGCAATAAACTGCTCGAAACATATGTGACAACTTATTGGATTCGTACTTAACAACAGAGCTGAAGAAAATCTCACACTTACAAACATAAAGGTAACATATGAAATCAATTATCTTTCATGCTTATGCACATGTCAAATGTCCACCTTTGGAACAGTTCTTCCAATTGCGATTTTTTTTTTTCATTTTACCATTTAATAACTCATAATGGTAAATAACTATTTGCAACTTCTTTTAATTTCTGTAGTAGTATATATTTGTTTTTACCGTTGTCTATATATATATTTTTTTTCGATTTCTTCTATGTTTATATTTTTGGTGTTTGATTTGGTCTTTATGTTATGAGTGGGTGGAAGCCATGACATTTGACTCAAAGCCTCAAAGGAATAATTCCTGTTTGTTGTGCCGCAACAACTGAACAACAGAAGTAATCCGTTTGCATTTGCGTGGACACCAAAGAAAACCCTACCCCACTAATCAAAATTCTTAGATCTTGAAACCTGATGGGTCGAAGTAGAGATTCACCTCAAGCACACCCTACTGTCCTAACGAGGCGCTGAGTCTAGAGTTTGTATTCACAATCCGCTGGGGCCTAAGGACGAGTATTGAAACAAGCAAATATCTGCAAAATTATTGGCCCAATCAAAATGGACTAAAATTTTGCTGCTTTTAAGGGCTAAGAAACAGTGGTTCTTTCCGTATCAAAATTGTTGATTAGTGGAAAAAAAAAATGCTTGAGGACAAAATTGTTTCCGAGTGGCCCAAAGGTTAGATTGCTTCTTTGATTTTTTTCATTTATTTCTTGATTAAAGAAGTACTTGGAATTTATGTGTTTTGAAAGCAATTTAATCATAAATGATTACTATTATTATGTCTTTGTAATTTCTTGTTTGCAGTTGTTAGATGAAATGTTGAATGACTAATTATAAATTTTTGACTTTGCAATTTGAAAAACAATTTATTTTTCCTCAAGAAAATGTTTCCCTTTGATTGGATTAAAGAGAAATAAAGGGTGTTAATGTCCATCTGAGGTCGACTATATGAGTCATTTCTTCCTTGCAATTTTACTATGTTCTTTGATAAATTTAATGGTTTTCATTTAGATTTCTTTGCTTTAATAGGAAGTGAAAGAATCATTTAATTTTTGGGGGACTTCAAATGTGATTTGTCTATCCTGCTGAGTGGGTACATTAATTACTTGAGCAAGTTAAGTATCATAAAGTAAACGTTGATGGCAGTGTTTACACTTTGATGGTTACAATTCTGGTTCTTGAGGTAATCTTCTCATAAAACTTTAGTAATTGTGGTATATGTACGATTCACAATATTCATGTAAATATTTTTTTTTTTGTTTAGTCACAAGGTTAGTTCTAGAATGTGGCTAAAAGAATCACTGCATAGCATTTCATGTCACTTTTACTGGAGAGGATAATAATAGGAGTTATGTTACTTTTTCATGCCGTTCACTTATTTGAGCTGATAAAATAGCTCGTTTATGGAAATTGGGGCATGATGAATACTAAGGAATCTATTCACATAATAACTATGGTAAGTCTCTAATGACTTCATCGCTTTACTTAATGCATGTTTGGTTAAGGTTAAAAAAAAATTTGTTGCCAAATATGCTTAGATATGCTATTTTTTTCTTGCTTTTAAATTAAAAAAGTTACTTATTAACTTATAGGTAAATTTTTTAAGCTTAGCAAAAGAAGTTGTTAGGAACTTTTTATCATCAAAAGCTTCCTAAACTGTGCACGTTATTCATGTTTTACAAGTTTATTGTTGAGATTCTAATTTAGTTATAAGTTGATGTTCTTGATTTATAGCCATATGACTATCATCATCACATGGGCCTTCTCATTCTAGAGTGATTTTCCAGTTACGAACAAGCTAAAACTGCTGCTCAATCTGTTGAATTGAAGTTTAAGCGTGAAAAGGTTGCTCATGCATCTAATTTGGAAGATGCCAGAAAGCGGGAACATAGTCTGGAAAAGGCCGTTGGAATTGAGAAAGAATTTGCTAAAAATGTATTATTTTGTGAGGTTTTCCCTTTTATTTTTATGATGTGTATGATCCATGTCATAGTTTTTAATCTTGTGAACGTATGTAGATTGAAAATTCATTTGATGAGATGTGTGCAAAATTGGCTGACGCAAAGGTTGTGGTAGAGACTAAATCGGCTTAGGCATGAAATGTGATGGAGAATGCTCAAAAGAAGTTCATGGAGGCAGAGGAAAATATGATAGAGAATGTGACTACTGGATGGAAAATAAGTGTGTTAATTATTTTTCCCTTATAATGTTCTCTTGGAATAATGATCCAATAATGTGCTAAAGCTTATTTCTCATAATTTGTTTTGCTTAGGTACGAGCAGAGAAACTACCCAAAGACATGGACTTTATTGAGAAGGGCGTTGTGCAACTCTTAACTTAGCATCGTGTCAAGTGGTTTGTCATAGGAGCGGCAACTAATAAATATTATTCAAGGCATAATGCTATTAAGATTTTTTCTTTACGAAAGACTTCATCATCTTGAATAACAATAGCTTTATTCTTCAAGATTATGTAATTTGAATTAATATAAATCTAATAAAAATTATTATCAATCATTTCTCATGGCTATGATTGATATATTCAAGGCAATTCTCCCTTTTGTTATAGCAAAGCCCAAAATGGCATGACCAATTAAATTTCACTTGCTTTGAATATTGACAGCTCATATAGTTAGAGAAGGCTTTTCCATATTCACGAAAATGTTAGGGGCTGTTCTTTTTGTGTTTCAGTTTTGTGTTTTGAGTTTTGAATTTATTTTGTGTTTTGTGTTTTGAATGTTCATTTTGAGATTTTTGAAAATGCGTTTTTTTTGGCATTTTGAAAAATTGTTTTGAAAACGTCTAAAACGCGTTTTGAAAAATTTGACTTGATTATAAATGAAAACACCCAAAATGACAAATTCTTCGTTTTGAGTTTTCTTTACAAATTTTTAACTTGTTTTCAAAAACGCGTTTTCGAAAATGGGAAAAAGAACGCGTTTTCACTGTTTTAAAAAATCGAAACAGAAAACGACTTGAAAATGGTAAAGAGAACAGACCCTTAAGTTTTGTGGTATCCTAACAATTTGTCCACTGGGGTACACTGTCGATGAACTCTAAAGAAAGTTCATTTAAGATTTAAGTGGAGATTTCCATTTATGTGTACTTATTTTTTGTTCAAATTACTAACTGTAAAATGCTTGCTAATGCAGGTCGCACTATGAAACTTGTCATTGTGGATCACAACATATACTTTATTGGAGGACTAGATTTATGCTTTGGCCGATATGTCACAACCGAGCATTGTTGACCCAAAAAATGAGCGAACAAATGCTGGACCCATTCACGCCCAAGTCAAGCACAATTTCGGCTCATTCTTACTGGAGGGATACCGGTAGCAAAGGAAAACATGGATGCGGGTGGTACTTTGCGGCGAGAGATAGAAACATTCAGGCTCTGGCTGGTGAAACAGAAGCAATGGCGTTAACAACAATCACTGGGCGGAAACAAAACTAATCTATATGGTGACAAACAGGAATATGTGGAAGTATAAATGAAATGTGTATAGGAGTTGCTATATTGTATCTTAGACTTTGTGTTCGATGAGCATGTAAAGAAGATGAAAAATATTTAACCAAGTGTTTGTATAAATTTATCGAGAGTTCAAGCGTATATTTCAAATATATGATTGTTAATTTTCCAATCCACCACCCAACCTCCTTTTAGTCACAAAGAGAACCTATTTATAATGCCCTGTGGATGTGGTGATCGTGGATCAGAACCATGTGGCATTATTTCCCTAATTGAGGCTTCACATCACTATATATTCATGTAATTAATAAATTGATAAGGGGTCAGCCGCACTGTACAGTAGGCTGACACATTGACAAGCTTTATTACAAGTGTTACATTAACCACTTCTAAAAAATCTTCGAATCTGTTATAAGAGACAACATTGGCTTCAGGAGCTTCTGACGAATTTGAAAGCCTCAGAGAGATCTTTGAGGTTGTTTCTCTAAGTGGACAACTTAAGCTCATTTCTTTGTTTCCTTAGGTAGTGTTTCACCGTAAGTTATGGCAATTCATCCTTGAGGCAGTGGCTTAGCATGTATTTCAGCCTTGCAGTGTAAGGACTTCGATTTTGTTCGATTTCTTCATACTTTGACCTCATGGGTCCTTGTTTGACTTTTTTGTCGACTTTCTACCTACGTAGCTCTTTTACTTTGAGCTTTGGAGGCGAGGCATAACAATAGTCCCCCAACTCTAGGCATGATTGTTTATGTAATGCATAAAATAGAAAATAAAAATTTTGTAGGGGTGGTTTTTACCACACCACAATGTAATCATTCATGTTATGGTTAGAATTTAAAATATACCTGACTTGTGCTGACCCTTTGCAAGTGTTGTCCAAAGTGGTTCACTTGGTAATACTTCACCTTTTGGAAAAATTCCAGGTAGGGTTATTGGAGTAGAGTAATTTCAAAGTGTTATCTTCCGAAGTGCCTTTACATATCCGAAGCACTAGCTGAACTGGTTGAAGTGATGAGGGCCGACCCTCATAGGGCTTTAGAGTTGATAATTACGAGATGCTTTATTTTAATAAATTTGAGAAACACGATGTATCTTTAATTATGACGCCCAAATAATTTGCTGTCATGGCACGTTTACAAGAAAAGACAGCCGAAGTGGTTCGGCTTCCAATACATGCAACCATCGCCATATTTAATGTATAATGATGGCTGTCCTCCACGTTCCTTCTGAATTTCAGACGCATGAAGGTACGTGGGTCAGACGTCCTAATCTGGGCCATAGAAGACAAAACGTCATACGTGCTGAGTGGCTTAGATATAAACTTTCAAATGGATGGTCAAATGATCTGGATTACGATCCAATGGTTGGGGTAAAGTGAGTCTGCCTATAAAAGACACAAGCCCTTGAGAAAATTTCTTTACCTTTGCACGAATCTTTGTATCCTTCATTCTCAAATTTTCCCAAATCTTCAAGTTTTTATAAGAACTTTTCAAGTTTTTCTTTTCAAAATTCTTCTTCTTCTTCATCTTAAGAAACTCGTAAGTATTGTAATTCTTTGACTTGTAAAAATTTAAACTAACTTGTAAATCAATGGCATCTTCAACATCTGTTAGGGAACATGTAGACCTTAGTGAGTTAGCGAGTGAATTAGGGGTAGAAATAACCAACACAATTGACCTCGTCAGAGCCATTGAGGCTGGACGATGTGCCTCAATTTCTAGGGAGATAGGATAGACGACGATATAGCCCGGGGCAGCCAAAATCCCTTCTTCCATAGATCCTACCTACCTTGTAAACCTTGGGGATAAATATAGAATTTCCTATGATATCGAGCTTCTTTTCCTATCTCCTAACAAGCTAGCCTGCTATCCTAGGTAAGTCTGCGTTGCCGTTAATGAGTTTTTGTTTAAAGCTGGACTTCGCCTTCCGATCTACGTCTTCTTTTGCGTTGTCATCATGCTATATGGGCTTGGCTCCTACCCAGCTAGTACCCAACGCATGGGCCCAGTTGGTGGGGTCTTACTTTTTGTGGAAGGAGACCTCTATGGATGATGACATGCCACTGTATGTCTTCCAGACAATATACCAGCCTCAATCCTTAGGAAAAGGGGACTCAAAGGGGTGGTATTCTTTATGTCTTTGGGTGTCACACTCTCTTTTGTCCTAGGCCTTCACTCCTTCATCAAATGATGAAATGAGACTTGGTTCTGGGTCAGGGGGGAAGTGGCAAGAATGTGAGGGTGACATTGTCCCACATATCAAAGTCCCGACCTTGTACTCCGACACCCGTTAGTGTACTTGCTTCTTCGATTTTTGGAATTGACGAGATCTGATACTTATATTTTTTTGTGTTTGTTTTGAAGGGTCGGTTGAACGGTTCGAACTTACTGAGAGTGACAGGGATACTCTCACTGAGGTTTACAACCGACCCTCATTCTCGCATGACTTCAATAGTTTGATCTAGTTGAGGCACTTTTTTGAAGAATTCTGCTTGATGGCCAAAAGGGATAAGACGTCCTTACACTTAGCCATTTTCTTGATTTTTTGTAGAATTTTGATGACCCTGTTCGCTTTTGTTTGTAGAAAACTTCGAGAAGATGAGATACCCCACCCTCAACATGACCACAATCTTGGCGGCCACCACCACCTCTGGTCGTGAAGGAATGAAGCCCTCATCCGCAAGAGAAAAATAGGTAAGGGATAAAATTGAAAGGGTCAGGAAGGAGGCTGCCAGTCAAGAGGATAGATGGCCTTCCTTGGCAGATAAAGGCAAAAAGGTCGTGGTGGAAGAGCCCAAGAAAAAGTTCAGAATCTCTACCACCAGGGTAGGGAGCTCACTCTAAGGTCCCAGTGGGGGAGAAGTTGATGGCATCGTCATTTGCTGCATCCTCTGGAAGGAAAAATAGGCCATTTGTTGTGGAGCCCCAGAGACAAGAGCCTGCTAAGAGGGCCAAGTCTACCAGTGACTCAACGGCTACTAAGGCCTCTTCAAGGAAAAAACTCATCGTCAGGGCTATGAGTAAGGAGCTGGCCCCTAAGAGTCTTTGACTATTTCCTCCAAAGGTCTAAATTGCCACTACAACATTTGATAAGTACTGGATGGAGAGATGCAAGACTTTGTGGAGACTAGCGATGCAGTGGACGTCTTATCTACAATGGTGAGACAGGTGGAAAGGGCATTCGGTGTGGCTATAGAGGCCGGAGCCCTCTTTATAAACCTTCAACGGAAAAATAAAGAGTTTGTGAATAAAGTCTCAAGGCTGAGAAGACTGCCAACGTGGCCAAAGCTGAGGTAAAGGCTTTGAAGAAGAAGTATTAAAAGGAGCTTGTGAAGCTCGCCTCTGCTATGGAGGAAATTGAAAAGTTGAAGAAAGAGGTGCACTTATCTCAAAGTGAGGTGGCCTCCTTAACAAAGTGAATGGAGACATCTGATGCCCACCAGAAATTGGTAGCTGAGGCTCTAGAGAGAGCAAATAAAGAGAATGTTGCTCTAAAAGAGTAGGTAGGGGACTTGAACTCCAAAATGTTTGGCTTAACTAAGGAGGTGGAGCTGCAAGACAGGAAGCTCAGACTGCTGGCAGTGATGCGGAGAAGCGTTTCCTTGCTAACTTCCATCTAAGAGAGGTATACAAAAACTTCGCAAACTGGCGAAGGTATGCATACACTAACATCGTGGAATGGCTGGAGGTAAACATCTAAGGCATCAACACCACTAAGTTAAGAGCATAATTTCTCGAAGATGAGGATGAGTCAGAGCCCCAAACTCCAATAGATGAAGTCCAGTTGATTGAACTGGAGGATGATGCAGCTGAAGAGGCTGCTGAAGAAGTGGCTCCCAATGCTATCGTACCTTTCGTGGTTCTTTCTCCTCCACTTGCTTAGGACATAGTTCTCCATTTGTATATTTTTTATTATTTTTGTCCAAGTGTAATGGCTTTGGCTTCAATGAATGAAGTTCTTCTTTTCTTTAGTACTCTTGTTCATTTCTGATGTGCTTGCTAATATCAATTTAAACCACTAATACTTCAACAATTACATCTAACTTTAAGTAACATCAACTTCATAATAACATCAGACATATAACTACTTCCTAAGCTCAACAACAACAAACTAGTAGCAAGATCAAACTTATACAACTTGAACCTCAGCAATAAAAAGACTTGTAAAATTTTTACAAGTGTTAGCAGGTCAGACATAATAAAATTATACTTGTGCAACATGAACCTCAACAGTAGTCAAATTCACAAATTTTTTTTACAAGTGTTAAGAGGTCATACATAAGAAAGTCATACTTGTGCAACATGAACCTCAGCAATAGTAAAACTTGCAAATTTTTTACAAGTGTTAGCAGGTCTTACATCGTAACAAAATTCAGAACTTAATCACATCAGACTTCAACAATGAACTTAATTGAAGTTTTCTTAACTACTTCAGAACTTGTTTAACCAAATAATCAAACATATAATGATAAGACGAGCATGTAAGGCTTAAGCAATATTAAACCTTTGCATGTTATACTTCAATAGTAACTCAAACATTAAAATTTTATCCAAGTGTTTGAAGGTCGTGTACCTTTATAAGTTTTCGAGCTTAAGTACATTAATGTGAATGAGCTGAGACTCCTTAGTACTTTAATACTTCGGACTTTAGTCTGACTTTATAATTTTGTAATTTATAATTTGCACAAGTTTAGGCAGTTCACTTTACCTTTCACTTTCCTTAGCATGGGTTGAGTGGTTCACTCATGCTAAGGTTTCCTTAACAACTTTAATATTAAGGGCATGTGCCATACTTTGCGAGTACATAGGTGGTTCTCTTTGGGATCCAGTTCCTCGTCAAAGTGCCCACGAATCTCTTTATAGGGACGGATTATCTATGAAGAGACTTCCTCTATGAATCTTTCTCATTAGGATGTTCTTTTTATTTTTCATTTTGCGAATCTTGTTTGCTCGGTATGGGGTTGTGCGGTTCCCCATTTCGAGGCTTCCTTAGCTTTAGCTAAGGCATGTGTAACATCTTGTGAGTATGAGGTGGTCCCTGTGGGATCCAGCTCCGACAAGATGTTCACGCTTCCCTGCATAGGGATGGGTCGTTTATGCAGAGGCATGGGGGGGTATCTTTAACTCATGATTAATAAAATAAAAGTCATTTTCATTGAATTTGAAATTGTATATATAAGATGTTCACATCATTGATGATACTTGCGTAGATGTTCTACATTCCATGGATGAGGATGTGCCCTTCCATCTATATTTTCAATTCTGTAAGTTCCAAGCTGAACCTCTTCATTGATACGATAAGGACCCTCCTAGTTAGGACCAAGGGTTCGTGAGCCATGCTTTTTAGAGAATATAAATACTCTTCGAAGTACCAATTTATTCAAATGAAATAACTTCTTTCTCACTTTCGAATTGTATTATCTAGTCATTTTCATTTGATAAATGACCAATTTTATTTGAGATTAATCATTCTTTTCTTCAAGGAGGTCGAGTTCACATCTCCTCACCTCATCATTAGTTATTTCATTCAAATGTATTCGACGAGTAGCTGGCAAACCCACTTCAACATGGCTCATAGCCCCAGTCTCGTAGGCCATAGAGAATGGGGTCCCCCTTGTAGTAATTCTGCTTGTAGTTCTGATAGCCCAGAGTACTTGAGGTAGTTCATTGACCCATGCCCATTTAGAGGCATCCAATTTCCTTTTGAGCGTATACTTTATCGTTTTGTTAACAGTCTCAACTTGCCCATTTGCCTGTGGATGATGTGGAAAGGAAAAATGCTTCTTGATGCTCAGTTCCTCACACAAACTTCTAACCTTCTTCTTGTCAAACTGTCTACCATTGTCTCATACAATCGAATAAGGAATTTCGAACCTGTAGAAGATGTTCTTCCATAGGAACTTAGAAGTGTTGGCTTAAGTGATTTCGGCAATTGGTTCGGCTTCTACCCATTTGGTGAAGTAATCAATGGTGACAATTGCGAAGCTAGAGTTTCATCTCCCTGTGGGAAGAGGTCCTATAATATCAATTCCATACTTTGTAAACGACCAAGGGCTGGACACAACATTCAACTATTAAGAATGTTGCCTCTGAATAGAAGTGAAACGTTGACACTTATCACATTTTCTAACAAACTATTGTGCACCCTTTTTCAAGGTAGGCCTGTAGTATCCCTGTCTCAGTGCTTTTTGGGCTAAGGACCATCCTCCAGTTTAGTTCCCACATACCCCTTCATGAATTTCCCGGAGTACATAATTTGTTTGCTCTTCTTCAATGCATCTGAGCAGGGGTAGTAAGAACCCACGTTTGTAGAGTACCTTGTCTTGGAAAACAAATTGACAGCTCTTCTTTTGAGCTTCTGAGCCTTCTCATTTTGAGAGGGTAGGGTCTGATCTCTGAGGAATGATACAATTAGCTTCATCCAAGATGGAGTGTCCTCAACCCACATAACAACCTCGCCAGTAGTGGTAGAAGGTCTAGAAAGATGTTTTATAGGTACAACTATGAGTAATTTGGAATCTTTACTGCTTGGTAATTTAGACAATGTGTCGGCATGGACTTTCTCAGAGCATAGGATTTGGACCGGCTCGAACATCTCAAAAGATGGGATGAAGTCAATAATCGATTTCGGGTATGCTGCCATAGACGTATCTCTAGCTAAAAAATTATCGTGAACTTGACTCACTACTAGCTGAGAGTCATTGCTGATGATGAGCCTCTTCACTTGCATATCTTTAGCTAACCTTAGGCCAGCGAGTAGTACCTCATATTCTACTTTATTGTTGGTTGCTTTGAAATCGAATCTCACAGTACAAGTAAGCTTATGTTCCTCTGGACTGACTAAGACAATCTCTACTGCTGACCCTATCTCTCCTGAGGATCCATCAACTGAAAAGTTGGGGGTTTGATAGGTTCTATCTCTTTTTCCATTTATGGAACATGAGTAAATTCTGCCACAAAATTTGCTAAGGCCTGACCCGTGATGGCTGCCCTTGTCTTAAAGGTAATATTGAACTTACTATATTCCACAGCCCACTTAAGTAACCTTCCTGAAGCATCGGGCTTCTGTAGCACTTGCTTGAAGGGAAAGTTCATCAACACGTGATTACTACGAGCTTGAAAATATGGTCTCAACTTTCTTAATGCTGTCACCAAAGAAAGATCTAGCCTCTCCATGTCTGGATAGCGAGTCTTTGCTGCCAAAGTGCTTTGGTGACGTAGTAAATAGGCAGTTGGTGATCATTCTCTTCTCTTATCAAAACCGAACTGATAGCCTCGGAAGTCACTACTAAGTACAACTGTCGTGGCTCATGATCCTTAGGTTTTGAGAGGAGGGGAGCCCGTCCCAAATGCTTCTTCAGCCCTTGTAAGGCTAACTCATACTTTTCTATCCATTGAAACTTATTTCTTTCTTTGAGGGTTTTAAAGAAAGGTTGGCTCTTGTCTATTGCCTTGGAGACGAAATGGTTCAAGGCTGCTACTTGTCCAGTGAGGCTTTGCTCCTCTTTTGATTTCTAAAGTGACCTCATCTCAATTGAAGCTTTGACCTTTTTTGGGTTCGCTTAATACCTCTTTGGTTGATGATGTAGACTAAGAACTTCCCTAAAGAAACTCCAAAGGCACACTTTAAAGGATTGCACTTCATCTGGTATCTTCTCAAAATTTAAAATGTCTCTTAAGGTTTTTAACATGATCTTCTATCTATAAACTCTTCACTAGCATGTCATCCACGTAGACCTCCATGATTTTCCTAATAAGGTCGGCGGGCATTTTATTGACCAGTCTTTGGTAGGTAGTTTCGGCATTTTTCAACCCGAAGAGTATAACCCTGTAGCATTAAAGACCCTTATTTGTGACGAATGAGGTGTGGATGCGACGATTTTTTCCCGAAAATCCCCAATTCTAGACTCGCGAATTTATCGACATCCAGTTCATATGCTCCTCATCAGCTGGGAATATAGGAATTTGATTGTATCCAGAATATACATCCATGAAACTAAGAAGTTCGTGTCCGGCAGTTGAATCCACAAGTTGGTCTATTCTAGGAAGTGGGAAGCTGTCTTTAGGACAAGCTTACTTTAATTTGAGAAGTCTACACAAATTCTCCACTTTCCGTTGTGCTTTTTGACCAATACTGGGTCGAAACCCAGTTAGGATACACTGATTCCCGGATAAATTCATTATCGATTAGCTTCTTAACCTCTTCACTTTAGCCTATATGCTGCGACCTTTGAGTTGATGTTCAAGAGGTGACAGCTAGTCTTTGGATCAATGCCTACCATGTCATCATGTTTCCAGACAAAGACATTAAGATTTTTAGTAAGAAGTTTTTCAGCTCCTCCTTTGCTTCTAATGGAAGATTTTTTTGCAACCTGCAAATGTTTGGGGAGATCCTGTGGGTATGCTGGGAAGCTCTTTAGTTCCTCCATAGTTTCTATTTGAGGCTCACCATCAATGATGCAAGGGTCCAGCTTCTCCAAGTTAGCGGCTTCTTTTGTAGTCCTGCCTTCTACATGTGTAGTCTATTCTCCACAAACAGTCTCTTTCTCAGAGGTTCGTATGACTCCAAGAATGACCCCTTTTTCCCCTTGTTCAGCGGTACTCCCATGTTTAGGGACGTCGTTCATGTTAAGGTCGATGACAATGATGTTGACAATCCTTGGTTCAGCTTTCGTTCTGGATTTGAGTAACATTCCCCAGCACTTTGCTGATCACCTCGGACAGTAGCTATGCCATTTTTAGTTGGAAATTTCATACATAAGTAATGCATGGAGGTGACTGCTAATAGTTCCTTTAGGGCTGGCCTCCCAAGTACTCCATTATAAATAGAGCGGTTATCAACCATAAAAAATTCCATGAAGTGGTAAGCAGTTAAGGGTGCAGTCCCCATCTCTATTGCTAGAGTGATTTTACCCATTGAGATGATGCTATCTCCTGTAAAGCCATACATGGGAAACTCATTGGGGACTTTCATCTTGTCAAAGGTGGCTCCAAAGATAATGTTGACCGAGCTTCCATTATCCACTACCATTCTTTTCAGACCTTTGTGGGCCACGATAACCCTCACCACTAGGGCGTTATAGTGTGGATAATGCACGCCTGCTACATCTTCTTGAGTAAATGTGATTGGTAGAATCACACTTCCAGTAGATGGTTAATTATGAAACTTGTCATAGAAGGGTCCTTTATTTCTCTAGCATAATTTCTTTGTGAGTTTCTAGATTCTTTCCCAACATGTGGGCCTCCAATGATTGTGTCAATTTTTCAGATGGGTTTCTGACCATTATTCACTAGGGAGCTTCATCTTTGCCTTTGACCTTCTCTAGGTCTTTCGATATCATTACCCTTCTCCTTAGGGGGTCATTTATATTGGGGCGCCTTGGCTCAACATTCCCAAGCTGTTGGGCCTGCTTGGGAGGAGTACATCTTCGGAAGCCTTTGCATCTTCCCTGATTTGTGTTTTGAGAGTGTTTTACAACGTCCCAGTAGTTCTCTATGCGCTGGCCATGGGATTGATGGTATGTACAATAACCAGGCACTTCATCCCTATTTTTAGGTTTAACATCTCGCCTTTGGAAGGGCTAGTGCTGATGCATTTCAACATTAAGGTTTACCTCCTCATAAGCCAAAGTAGGTACCGCATTAAGTGTTGCTGTAGCTAGTGCTTGTCCGTGATTAAGAGGTGTCTAGTGATCTATCAACTGGGAGGTATGACCTCTTGCCATTTGCATTTGAGGAGGGGGAAGTCCCTGGCCGGCTCTGTTCCTATGATCTCACATTCTTCATTGATGATTTCCCGTCTTATCATATCTAATAAGGCATTATAGATAATAGAGTCCTTGTTCTACACGTCTCTCTAGAATAGAGAGTTCATGTCAAAACCTCTTCTTAAGGCAGTCAAGGCTTCCCTATTTGTGACTTGCACACAGCAGGTCATTTCGTTAGTGAAAATGGATAAGAAACTTTTCAGCGTCTTGCCTTGTTGTTGTCGCATATCTTATAATTGTTGAATGGGCCTTTCGCCCTCTTTGCTGATGGTGAAGCATTTTAAGAACGTCTTTTTGAGGTTTGGCCAGCTCCCTATGCTACTTCTGGCAGCCTAGTGTACCCAATTTTAGCTCATCTACTCAAGGTCAAGTGAAAGGCCTTGCACTTCATAGCTGGGTGGCCCTTTTCAAATTCATGTGTCTTGAAGATGTTGAGGTGCTTTGTAGGGTCACCTCTCCCATCCTACTTAGGAATTTTAGGGAGTGTGATGTGGTTTAGCATTGGGGCGTTTCTAATGGCTTGTGGGAATGTAAATGGTCATCATCGTCATCAACGTTGCAGGAACTCTGTCGTTCATCAGAATTCACCTCCTTCCCTTCCTAAGTTTGGAGAGGTGGTTGGGAGGGTCCTACCTCACTTATAGCCTAGTCCCATCTCTCATGCCTATTTCTAGGAGGATGAATCTGAGACTCTTCATGGTAGACCAGTTCTTGTCTTTCATACTAATGAGAATCCTATTGCCTATTTCTAGGTACAGGAGGAGAAGGATGAGCCTGCCTATTTCTAAGCGCAGAAGGTAGATGAGCCTACCTATTTCTAGGAAAACTGAGGCTTATCTTATCGAAGACACTTGCTGACCTCTGAGGTCAGTCTTCTGTGTCGTAGTTTGGAGGAAAATTATATGGAGCCTCATGGGGTCGTTTTGAGGCATAATTGGTAGATGTATAAAGCTCAGCCTCCCTTTCCTGGGGAGCTTCTATCCTAGTGTAATGGTATCCAACCATTTGGGTTTGGACTTCTTCTTCTTCATGATAGTACCCTTGAGGCTCATTAAATGCATCTTCAGGGGCTGCATATGGAGGAACTGGGTACCCTCATCGGCCCTGCATGCTTATTTGCATTTCATGCATAGCCATGTTCTGCTGGGTTATGTTTCTCATGTTGGTACCCTCCGCCTCTAGACTTACCTCGTCTATTATGTGGGGGTTGTGGGCAAATAGTTGAGGCAGATCGTGGGGGTTCCCTTTCTTGCGAGGTACATTTTCATCACCACTTGAACTCATTTTTCACAAACACTTTTCTCGACCAAATTTTCCCTTTTTCAAGGATCAAATAAGTATCGGATTTTTGGATTTCCCACCGGTTCATTTCTTTAAGAACTCTCATTTTTCAAGGTTGGAAGTTTCTAACGGTCCTTTCTTCAAGGACACTCATTTTTTCAAGGGTTAGAACTTCCTTGTCGAAATATTTTTAGCTAGCTTTTTTGCACATGTTCGTGGTTCAATGTAGGATTTTTCACAGACGGTGCCAATCTGTTGACCCCAAAAAATGAACCAACCGATGCCGGGTCCACTCACGCAAAGTCAAGCACGATTTCGACGCTTTCATACCGGAGTAACAACGGTAGCAAGGAAAAAAAAAGGGTGTAGGAGGTACTTTGCGACGAGAGACGATAACGTTTAGGCTCCGACGGGTGAAACAGAAGCAATCGAGTTAACAACGATCACCGGGCGGAAACCAAACTAATCTATATGGTAACAAATGAGAATTTGTGGAATGATAGATGAAATGTGTATAGGAGTTGCTATATTGTATCTTGGAATTTATGTTCGATCAACACGTAAAGAAGACGAAAAATATTTAACCAAGTATTTGTATGAATTTATCGATAGTTCCAAGTGTATATTTCGAATATATAATTGTTAATTTTCCAATCCACCATCCAACCTCCTTTTAGTTACAAAGTGAACCTATTTATACTGCCTTAACCGACGAAGTGACCGTGGGATCAAAACCACGTGGCCTTATCTCTCTAATTTAGAGTTCACATCACTATCTATTCATACAATTAATACGTTGATAAGGGGTCAGCCGCCGTGTACAGTAGGCTGACACACTGACAAGCTTTATTACAAGTGTTACATCAATCACTTTTAAAAAAAATTCGAATCTATTATAAGAGATATCGTTGGCTTTAGGAGCTTCGGATGAGTTTGAGAGCCTCAGAGAGATCTTTGAGGTGGTTCTCTAAGTGGACAGCTTCAACTCCTTTCTTTGTTTTCTTAGGTAGTGTTTCAGCCTAAGTTATGGTGCTTCGTCCTTGAGGCAGTGGCTCAACATGGACTTTGACCTTGCAGTGTAAAGACTTCAATTTTGTTTAATTTCTTCATACTTTGACCTCATGGGTCTTTGTTTGACTTTTTTCTTGACTTTCTGTCACGTGGAGCTTTTACTTGGAGCCGAGGAGGCGAGGCGTAACAAGCACAATGTTGGTGATCTCCATCATTTTCTATGGCCTAGAAAAGACTACTATAAACTAAAGTACATAATTTTTCTCACTAAGATGGGTAAGATCTGTAGGCTACTATTGAAACTTGGAACTAATAATAAAGTTCGATCAATTGGAATATAAGAGATATTTTATGTCAACATTTCGGTAGTTGAATTTCAATTGGTTAATGGTGATCACAATACTACATCTGTTTTCAATTTAGTGATTTTTGGACCATATATTACAAATTTCAATGGTGAATATACATATCCTAGATAGAGAAATTGTAGCATTGTTCTACAGATGGACCTACTAGGTAAGTAACTAAAAGCCAGTTATGTTAATCACTATTGTTTGATTGAGGCTTAATGTTCTTCTTAATAGGTAGAAGATATGCGCTCGAGTATTTCTGATGTATGTATTAACTCCTTTGAATTTTATAGAGAATCGTAATCAAATTCTTGGGAAAAATGCCGTAAAAGATGACCTCGATCAAGAGAAATATCCTTGTATGCTGTTAAACCAATTTTAATTAAGGATATTTATGTAATTGTAAAGATTATATGAGGTTAATCTAGTCTTTTCCTTTTCTTCTTCATTTTGTTATGCTCCAGCCAGTTAGTATATATACCGGTTAGTGCTATATTCGGATACACAATTCAATATAGATTGCAAGAGAATTTTCTCCCACCATTTTTCCTCTCATCATGTTTTGCATATTTTCTGCATCTCTTCATGGTATCAGAACAAGTAATTGCTTTCGTACAATGGTAGAGGATTCTAGTGTTGCAGTAGATCTTCAAAGACGGTGCGATCATACACATTCTTCTGGTGATTCATCTGTTGGCGAAATGGTTGAAGGGGAAGCTCACTCCCTTCTCAGTCGACTGGTTAATGATCCAACTAGACCTTACTATCTCCACTACGACGATAACACAAGAATGCAGATTATTTCAGTTGTCCTCACCGATGACAACTATTCGACGTGGAGTCGAGCTATGGTGATGGCACTTAGTGTTAAAAACAAGGAAGGCTTCATTGATGGAACGATTGATAAGCCGCATAAAGACGATCATCTTTTCAGTGCATGGAAGAGATGTAATCATGTGGTTTCCTCCTGGATTATAAACTCAATTCCAAAGGAACTCTACTCAAGTATGGTGCACAAAGACTCTGCAAGGGAGATCTGGATTGAGCTTCGAGAAAGGTATAGCCAAGGCAACGGGACACCGATCTAAGAGTTGAAGAAACAGATCGCTTCAATCTCACAAGAGAATGGCTCAGTCAGTTCATATTTCAATATATTCAAAGGACTTTGGGAGGAATTTGACAATTATTGACCAAATGTTAATAACATATGTTACAAACATGAAGATCAGGTCATGTAGTTTCTAATGCGGCTGGATGATCAATTTTCTGCCGTTAGAAGTCAGGTGTTACTAATGGATCCATTACCTTCATTGAATAAAGTATTTGCACTTATTTTGCAAGATGAAAGGCAGAAAGATGTAGCTGCTAGGAAACATCAACACTTTGAGGCATCAACTTTTGTCAGTAAAATGGTAAATAGGTCATTTGGAAATTAGAGGAAATACTTGTTTAATCAGTCTCAGAAAAGGGATATGCCTATGTGTAGCTATTGTGGCATGCTTGGACACCTCAAAACAAAGTGTTATAAGCTCATTGGCTATCCTCCAGGTAATAGATTAGCTAGAGAAAGAACATCTATTGCTGGTGCTGTTGCTCAAGTCTCAGTTAGTGACAAACCTAAGACTTTCAACAACTTTTGGCAATGCTGATTCCACAATTGGAAGCACAGCTTTCTGCAAGTTCTTGGAAACCACAAGATACATCATTAACATCATCCGCTATTCTTGAAACATCTTCTTTTTCAAGTAATCAGGCTAGTTATAATGGTACTGCAACGAGAGTAAAATGGATCATAGACAATGGGGCCTCAGAACACATTGTCTACTCCATTAAGTACCTAACTAATGTAACAGCTGAGGCAAATGCATCTGTGAAGTTGCCAAATGGATATAATGTGGCTGTAATAAATGTTAGCACAGTGAAGTTGTCTGATGATCTGGTTTTGACAAATGTTCTTGTGGTGCCATCACTTACATTCAACTTAATATCTACTAGCAAGTTGACTCTACAACATAATTGCTGTCTAATTTTCTTATATAACTCTTGCTTTATGCAGGATCTTTTACCATGAAAGATGATTGGGGTAGGCAAACTTGAGGGTGGATTATATCAATTCCAGCTTCCTGATCATCAGTCAAATAGCAAATCACTCGTCAAATCTCTTCAGTCCACAACACATTCTGTTAAACCACTCAGTGTTAATCCTCTTGTTTCCCTTAATCCTAGATGCAAATTCTTTTATGACCTTTATTGTAATAAAGCTACTAATGCTTTCTGTAACTCATTAGACAATGGTAATATCAACAGCAATATTGATATATGGCATTACCAGCTAGGACATGTACATACTTCTAAATTGTCTACTTTGCATAAATATGTTCCAAATATAAAATTCAATAAATTCATTCATTGTTTTGTTTGCCTCTTGGCTAAACAACATCGACTTTCCTTTCCTCATAGTGAAACAAGAGCTTCCAAGGCATTTGACATTATTCACTGTGACATATGATGTCCTTACTCCATTCCTTCCTTAAATGGTTCTCAATACTTTCTCACTATTGTAGATGATTTTAGTAGGATGACATGGACATATCTGATGAGAAACAAGTCTCAGACCAAAGCTATTATCCAAGCTTTCTACTCCTTAATCCAAATGCATTTCCAAAGCAATATAAAGATATTAAGATCTGACAATGGTGCAGAGTTCCTTATGACTGATTTCTTTAATTCCAAAAGCATTATGCACCAAGTTAGTTGTGTAGAGACTCCGCAACAAAACGGTGTGGTTGAGAGAAAACACCAGCATATCTTGAACATTGCTAGAACTATCAAGTTTCAAGCTAACCTACTACATAAATTTTGGGGCGACTGCATTCTTAATGCCACACACATTATAAATAGAACTCCCACATCTATTCTAGCAGATAAGCCCCCCCATGAAATGTTCTACCAGGCTGCACCATCTTATACTCATCTCAGAGTTTTTTGCTGTCTTTGTTATACAGCCACCTTGAAGAGAAATAGAAACCAAATTTGATCCTAAAGCCACACTATGCATTTTCTTAGGATATCCTTATGGCATGAATGCTTATAAACTATACAACCTTCATACCGATACTACATTCAATTCCAGAGATGTCATTTTTATAAAAATATATCTCCATTTCATCATTCTTCTCCTCTTGAGTCTCTATCAAAGTTTGGTTATCCTTCACAGCCTAATCAAGCTCTCTTCCCAACTCCATTATCCTCACATCACGATGTATCACCTCCGTCTCCTGATGCTACTTTCACTGATACTTCTATCTCAACTCATCAAAGCATCTCTCATTCCGATCATTCTCCTGAAATTTCCTCACCTTTCATTCCACCTCCTACATCTCCAAAACCTATACGAAAGTCAAAAAGGACCACCAGACCTCCATCATACTTACTCGATTATCACTTTAATCTTGCTTCTCAGATGTCTATTCCTCAATCAGCTTCCTTGGCAAAAGATTCTGCATCAGGCATGAGATATCCCATATCAGATCATTAGGACTATAGCCAGTTGTCCCCTGCACATAAGGAGTATACACTGGCTTTATCTACTACTTTTGAGCCTCATTCTTATGGTGAAGCATCCAGGTTTCCAGAATGGTGTCAAGGTATGGACTTGGAGTACTAGGCACTAGTTTCTAATAATACTTGGGATGTTGTTAAGCTCTCAGCTAATAAAAAACATGTTGCTTGTAAATGGGTATTCAAGGTTAAGCTTAGATCAGATAGAACTCAAGAAAGGAAGAAAGCTCGCCTAGTAGCCAAAGGATTCACTCAGCAGCCATGTTTAGACTATGAGGAAAATTTCTCCCCAGTTGCAAAATTGGTAACTGTTAAGACCTTATTTGCGGTAGCAGCCCAGTTTGCAGTGGCATTTGCATCAGTTGGACATAAGTAATGCATTTCTCCATGGTGAATTGGATAAAGATGTGTATATGTCGATGCCTCCGGGTTATGAGAGAACACTTGTTTTGCAAATTAAACAAGTCCATATATGGATTGAAATAAGCTTCAAGGCAGTGGAATACCAAGCTCACCTCATATGTTCTGTCACGGGGATTCAAGCAGTCAAAAGCAGATTACTCATTGTTTAGCAAACAAAATGGCTGCTCATTCACTGTCCTATTTAGTCTATGTGGATGATATTATTATTGGTGGAAATGATCTATCATACATTGATCAGTTTAAAAGGGAGCTAATGATAAGTTCAAATTGAAGGATTTGGGGACTCTTAAGTTTTTTCTTAGACTTGAGGTTGCTAGAACTTCAAAGGGCATTTCTATATGTCAAAGAAAATATGCATTAGAAGTCTTATCTGATGCAGATTACTTGGGAACTAAACCAATAGCTAATCCTTTGCCTCACAATCTAAAATTGAGCAAGGATGAGAGAGACAATGTTCTGGATGCCAGTGAGTATAGGAGACTAGTGGGAAGAATTCTTTATCTAACCATAACGAGACCTAACTTGTCTTATGCTGTACAGTTGTTGAGCCAATTTCTGCAATCACCAAGGCAGCCTTACTTGGAAGCAACACATCATGTTCTGAGATACTTGAAGGCCACATCAGGACAAGGCTTATTCTTTGAAAGCAAACCAAATTTACACCTCAAAGGCCATTGTGATGTGGATTGGGCAGCCTGCTCGGACACCAGAAGGTCAATTACTGGATATTGCATCTTTTTGGGGAACTCCTAGATATCATGGAAATCCAAAAAGCAGCATACTGTCTCAAGGTCTTCGGCTGAAGTAGAATACAGATCTATGGCAGCTGCCGTTTGTGAATTAAGTTGGCTGAAGAATTTGCTTAATGATTTGGTGTCAAAACATTCCTAAATTGCCTTATTATTTTGTGACAACCAATCTGCTATTCATATAGCTAGTAACCCCGTATTCCATGAAAGAACAAAGTATATCGAGATTAATTGCCACTTAGTCAGAGATAAAGTCCAAGCAGGGGAAGTGAAAATGCTATACACGCCATCACAGGGGTCAGAGATAAAGTCCAAGCAGGGGAAGTGAAAATGCTATACACGCCATCACAGGATCAAGTAGCTGACTTACTAACAAAGGCATTAGGTGGATCTAGACTCAAGTTCATGTTATGCAAGATGGGAATATTAAACATTTACTCCTCATCTGAGGGGGTGTTAAACAAATTTAATTAAGGATATTTATGTAATTGTATAGATTATAGGAGGTTAATCTAATCTTTTCCTTTTCTTCTTCATTTTGTTATGCTCTAGCCGGTTAGTATATATACCGGTTAGTGCCATATCCGGATACACAATTCAATATAGATTGCAAAATAATTTTCTCCCGCCATTTTTCCTCTCATCATGTTTTGCATATTTTCTGCATCCCTTCATATGCCATGGCATGATGTTTACTGTGCTCTTTGGGGACCACCTTGCAGGGACAGTGCTCAGCACTTCATTCAGCGTTGAAACCATGCAAAGGTTGGACTTTGATACTTGTGTCTAACTTGTGAATTTTTTTACCACTAATATATTTGAACAATAACACAGAAAAGCAAAGCTCCAAATGAACAGAAAATACCTTTACTTATGCCACAGTACCACATGGTTTTGCTGCATTAAATGGGAAGAAGCAAAGTGCACATTGACCATAAAAATTCTGAAGTGTCACGAGAACATCAACAAGAAGGATTATTTTTCATCAGAGTCACTGCCAGAAGAAGTCCCATTGCTTTCATCTCCCTGAATCAAATCGAGAGAAATATCATTTGTAGAACATAAACTGTATTTTTTAAACTCAAATGAATGTTATGAAACTCCGCTACATGTGCGTTTTGAAGGTCTGCCATTTGCTTATGAGGAATATAAATATGGCAATTCACTCCCTGATATGAAACCAAGTGGTTCTGCTAATGATTGGGTAAATACTGATGAGTTACTTGTTGAGATATTATGCTAATTTCGATTTGTTATTTATAGGAATAACACATTACACTCTTTATTTATGCTTCATTGATATCGGAGCTTGCGTTGTATGAACACATTACACTCTTGAGATATTATGCTAATTTCGATTTGTTATTTATAGGTGTAACACATTACACTCTTGATTTATGCTTCATTGATATCGGAGCTTGCATTGTATGAACTTAGCTCGAATGGCAATAGCATATTTTAATATTTTCAAGGAATAATTTGCAAAAAGAGATTAGCTGCTCTTCTCATTCCTCAACGCATCACCGCAAAACAGATTGTGAGAAGATAATATCATAATCACATACTTCCCTCTTTTTCAGTATCTAAATTTTTACATTTATTTTATCAAAGAAGATTAAAATTAAACAATGTTTTATTATGGATATCTCTTATTCCATTTGAAAAGTAAGTCTATGCATTTTCCATTTTGTGATACACTAACAATACCTTAAGAAAAAACACAACCCGTGCATTGCGCGGGCATGCGACTACTATGTATATAAGGGATGGCACAGTATTGACGGTGGAATTGGTGATAGAAATTTTAACAATAAAGTGACTTTGATTGATGCTTCAGATGATAACGAAGATGATATAAATGCATTTAATAAAGTTGACAGGTGGTACAAGAAACTGAAACTAGCAATGGGGGCCTACCTGTAAAAGATGAGACATTTTATAGACAGAAGATTAATAGTGCAAGATTTAATATTTTATCTAAGATTGCGAGGGATGTGCTTGCCATTCTTGTGTTTACGGTTGTTTCTGAGTTAGGATTTGGCACTAGTGTCTGGATTCTTGATTCATTTATGAGTTCTTTAACTCCTAAAACAGTTGAAACCTTAATTTGTACATAAAATTAGCTAATCTAATAAGTTTTCATTTTGTTAAACTTGTTCTAATTTGGATATTTTAATTATGTCTTGTAGAGTTTGTCAATGCTACAACTCAAGCAATGGATGTTTAAATGGTTGGTGTAACACAAGGATTCATGTAGCTGACTCAAAATCTATTGAAAATATTCATTGTCTCGAGTTAATAATTATTCATTTTTAGGCCTTTTTGATAAACATTTCTGAGTTGTGTAACTTCATATGTTAGTTTAACAATTTTTGGAGTTCTGACTAGTGCTAGAATAGGCTGGTCATATTTGCAAACTTCTGCCTTTCATCAATTTTTTCATAATGGCCTCCGTTATGACGTGGACAATTAATCCTTTAATGTCAATTACGAAATATATGACATGTTGGATCATAGTTTATTAATTAGATAAATATAGAAAATGATTAACTTAATAAAATATAAATAATTATTTATACAATAGTACAATACAGTACAACCAAACCAAATGAATTGTTTTTTTCTTAACCCACGTCGAATACTTACAATTAAATCGCCCGAGATGCAATCTATGAATTAGTAGGCCAATAATTAGTTAAGCAACTTTTTGGGCTTTTCAGTTCAATTGGTTAAAAGTTGAGTATTAAACCACTAATGGGAGAATTGATCTTTGGTCATCCAGTAAGTGGAAAAATCAGCCAATTAACCATTTTTTTCTACCAATTTTCAAATAAGTAGGTTTTAAGCTTGAACCGGACTGGATTTTGGACCGGTTTGCAGGTTCTCCAATTGAACCGGTCGGTCTTATCGATTTTAATAACACTGGTTTTTCCACAACTAATAATAACAAGAACATCACAAAGAATGAGATAGTTGTTCAACATGAGGTAGACTTGACCAAATCCAAAGGGTCTTGTGGTAAAATATTTATTAAATGTATATTCAAAAAAATGTTATGGGTAGAATCGAACCCAATTCAGAATCGACGATTTGATTTGAGTTTGGTTCCAATAGATATGTGAAACTGAATTTTTTCATTTACGAAATATAATGGGTTATTCCAACTATCAAAATATCCTAACAGATCCACCCGAACACCTAGCCCTATAGAATAATTCTCTCAACAAAAGTTATTATCTAAACTTGAAGCAACTTGACAGCAAAGAAGCAAAGCGTGGAATATACGTGTATTGAAGTGCAAGGATAATATTTTTCAAAGTGAGAGTCTTGAGAATACAGAAACAATTTATCATCTAGTATTGTTAATTGAAGTTAAAAGGTGGAAATTTTAATTGGAATCGAGCTTTTGAATCGAAAACGTCTGTTTTGGTTCGATTTCAAAAATTACATAAAATTGAATGGTTCCATTTACAAATTATCCAAATTTTGTGAGGTAGTTCCACTACTTGAAATACTGGGGCTGGCAACTATTAGGAATCAGATTTTCGTTCTTTTTAAGTTTTAATTTTTTTTTACTTTCATAGATTGTGTAATTATCAAAATGAATTCACTAATAGTAGATTCAGGAAAGACATTAATCTTAATGATATTAGTTTCGTTAATTACAGTGAGGCAAAAATTGCTGAAAGAGATCTAGTAAAGCTCTAAAGGAACTTTGGGAAAGAACTAGAGACTCCATATAAAAATCAGCTTTAAAATGAAAGGATGGTAATGATGGGACCTTACAAGTGATTGTTTTTACATGTCAAGGAACGTGGTGTTTGATGAATGTTGGGTCTTGATACCCAATAAATCCCAGGAGACGATATTACTTGTTGATTGGAGGTGTTTGATAAGGTCGAGATTGGTAAACTGAGTTCGGAATTACACCTTGGTGGCCATCCTTCTGCTACAATTGGTATCAGAGCCACGTTGGTGGTGGATTTTGGCCAAAAAAATAGACCTAAAAATTGGCAGAACTGAAGCAGAAACCAGATCGAAAATCTGCTCAGATTTTTTTTTTTGTAAAAACTGGACATGTAAGCTCTATTTTCAGGCAATCCAGAGGTCCATTGGTGAAACGGAGACCAGACTTGAGAGATGTAGGTAGAGGCGGTCTTGGCTGTGTAGCATGAGACAACGGTGACGAAGGGTGGTGATTCCGAAGTCTCGTGTGTAGGCGTGTGGGAGCGATTCTCGAGACAGTTTCTTCAGTTAGAATATTTCTAACATGATTTCAAACAATTTGGTGTTATTAATTTTCCATTTCAGGTCATAAAGTGAAATCTGGACAATTATGTCCCTGCTTGTGTTTCAATTTTTGCTCGATTGGTTGTCACGGTTGCTGAAGACTTAGGGCGAGCAATGGTGTCCTAAAGTAACAAATTCAAGTTTTCATTATTTACGAACTCAGATTGGTCAGCTCTGGTAAAATGACTTATTTCGTTTAAATTTCAGCATTAACACTTCATCGTGTGAAGTGACATAAGGATTGAAGTTACTTTGAAGGGGTAACTATTACTTGTGCTAGAATTTAGGAATTATTCACCATATTTGAATTGTTGGTTCTGATTGCAAGTTGAGAATTGCTTATGTGCTTTAATTGTCATTTAGTCACTGTGTGAGACTACATTGCGTAAAAATTTGAATTTTTGCTGACATACTTTCGTGTTGCATTAATTATTCCGTTAGAACACTTAGACTTAACCCGTTTGAATATTCATTTGATACTGAGATCTCGAGTATCACGAAACCCTAAGAATTTAGAATGGTCTATATTGTTTGCGACCATAGGTCTACTTTGTGTAGTGTAAATGAGATTCTGTGTTTTTACAACTCACAATTTTGATTTGAGATTTTTTAACTAAAAAGCCTTGGTGATCTTCCCTTCCGCATTAAATCTTTTAACAAGCATGTTCAATATATTGTTAACTGTAACAAAAGGTGTTCGAAATGTATAAATCCATTATTTTGTTGAATTCTATGCCTGACTGATATAAGAAGGTTAAGAATACGATTAAGTATGATAGGGACACCTTAATATCCGAGATTGTCATAGATTTTCTTAGGAGTAGAGAAATGGAGTTTAAGGTTAAAAAAGATTATAAGAGGAGTGGTGAGATACATATGATGAGAAAATAATGAAATTTAAGCAAATGAATTTGAGTAGAGCTCAAGACAGCAATGCCTCAAGTAGTAATTCAAACGATGAGGATGGTAAGAAGAAGGGTAAGGAATGGGACAAGTTTAGTGGAGACGGTGTTATAGTTATGGTAAAGTTGAAAACTTTGTTAGGGATTGTCCCAAGAAGAAGGATAAGTAGAACAAAAAGATGAGAGGTGAGACGAATGTGGCTGTATGGTCGAGTGATGACCCTAGTGAGGTTTATTGAGAGTAAACTTAGTTACTGCATGTGGATTTATATGTAATTCTTTATGTATGTGTGTGATTGCTTAATTCTATTACTTGATTATATGTTGTATTTCAATGTATTTGATATATACACTTGCATGAATTTGAGATCTATCTGATTGCTAGGTACAATTGTTTACATACATAGCGTGTTAGAATGCATTAACAACATGTGTGATGTAGAGTATAGATGCCTAAGGGTACATTTGTGGTATGTATCGGGGATGTGGAGTGTGACATTTGGATTATGAGTAGAGATGTAATTAAATATTGGAATTCTTTATCTGTGAAGATCCTGTACAGGTGGAGTGTGAGAGAGGTACTTCTATTTTATCTATGAAGGCCCTGTACAGGTGGAGTGTGAGAAATGCACTTCTATCATTTCTTTTAGGTGGAGATCCATTATTCACTTAGGTTGGAAAAAGTGATGTGGTGATAGAGGATTATCCCAAGTACTTATGATCTATTGTGGTTTACCAGTTAGACATGAGTTAAGTGATCAGTCTAGTGAGTATAGTGGGAGATGGGAAGAGATATGTGTTCTCGAGGTGTGAGCAACATGAAATGAAATAGTATAAGTGTAGTAAGATCTTTTCGTGGGTTTATTTATGCATTTATTGCATGTGTTTTTTAATGTTCAACTTAGTGTGAATCTGTTGTTATGCGTAAATGTGTTTTGAAAAGATTCGTGTTATTCTATGATATATCTCCATCACATGTATGATATGCTCTTGACTGAATACTATGATTCTTTGCTCTTACTTGGGTGTTTTCTTGACCTTAGCTCTATTGAGTATATATTGAGCAATTATGGTATGTGTTTGAGGATCGAAACATGAGGTAAGATTTGTAATTTCAATTTTTTTGGTTACCTTGATTATGCAAATATAAACTTTGTATTTTGTTTGCTTGCAATTTAATTGGGTATAAAGGTGGAGATTTGTTGAATTTTGATATCCAATAAATCCTGGTTGATGATGTTACTTGTTGATTGGAGGTGTTTGATAAGGTCGAGATTGATAACTAAGCCCAAAAACACACTTTGGTGGCCATCCTTCTGCTCAATAAACAATCTTCGTGGTGGATATAGCGGACAGTGATAGATGCTAGAATCAAAGGAAATTGAAAAATAAATTTCTAAGAGAAAATCATAGAAGCACAGTGAAATCTTGAGAAAACTAAAGATGTAGTGATGAAAAAGAATGTACTAGGGAAATACAAAATCTTTGGCAAATAGGAGTATACCAGAAAACACTAGAAAAGATTAAGACGAGCCATAGAGGTTGAGATATGAGATAGTCTCTAACTAAACTTGTATATATATGGAGAAACCCAAACTCCAAGTATGCTAGCACATTAGCAAAAGAAGACAAGAGTGCCAAAAAGTCAAAGACCTTTAACAAAGCGGTCCAATGCAATGTAGTGGTGTCGAACGGGCCAAGCAGCTCAGCTCGGGTTCATCAAATGACTAGCCTGAGCCTAAGCCCACCCGCTCGGCTCGCCTATGGGCAAGCAACTCGTGGGCTCTTAGTGAACAATGATCGAACTTTTAGAGTGGCTGTTTTGGCCACTTTTTTTTTTTCCTTCTTTTTTTTTTTTACTTTATAAATACCCTAACCCATTTTCAATTTTTTTCACACAACATTCCAACAACTCCCACTCTCTTCTACATTATACAATCTTCTACATTTTCATTTTTACTTTCAACTTCAATTATTCAATATCAATTATTACACTACAAATTTACAATTACAATCTTACAAATCAACTTTCTTACAATTCTTGATTTGTTTCCATACTCTTTATTTATTTACTTACTTAGTTATTTATTATACATTACATCACAATTCACAAATTGATCCACACTTATTCGTTGAGGGCTTGCTCTGTATCGGAGACGAATCACCTTTGACGCCACAAAGTCAATTTCGAAATGAATTTTTTGGCTTGAACGAAGTACCCATTCCTGAAAATATTCCGAATTTGGATACCCATGGAAGTAGTAATCCAATTGATTTAGATGACATTGATGTTCCCGAAGCAAAACATGAAGGTGAACATATATTAGATATTCCCGTTGCAAGAGGGAAGCGAAATGTTTGGATAACTTTAAATTGATTCCAATGGGTCGTGTGGTCAATGGAGTCCCAGAGTTCAAAGCAGTTAGTAAAAACTGTCAATGACATAGCAAAAAAGGCATTTGTACTACCCATCTCAACCGTCACTACAAATCATGTGCGGCCAAGCATGGGCTTCTTGTTACCAGTCAAACGCAACTACAATTTGATAGTCCAGGTGTTGATTCTACTTCTTCGCCACTTTCCACGTAGATATATTCGGAGGAGAAAGCTCGAATGGAAATGGTGAAATTCTTTACTGCGTACGTGAAAGAATATCTTCAACTGATGTACGTTGGGGTAAGTCAAAACACTATTCGTTATAATACAATTGAATATTTCCTTCATATTAAGAAACAATTTATTACTGATTTATAAAAAATATGGGGGCGTTATATCTTTGATTTCGGAATGAGAATGGATTAACAAGAGAGCTTATATAGCTGGAGCTGCACACTACATAGACCCACTTTGGTGTTTGCATAAAAAAATATTGCTTTTAAAATGGATTAATAAAAGAGATTATATAGTTGCAACTGCACACTACGTAGACTCACTTTGGTGTATGCATAAAAAAATTATTGCTTTTAAAATTATTGAATTCTCTCACAATTCTAACAATATATGTAACACTATTATGAACATTATTAGAGAATATCATTGTGAGATTAAAATTCGTTCATTTACATTCGATAACGCTAGTGTTAATAAGGCAGTTATCAATAAATTGTGTCGGGTATTACAGCCCGATTTCAGTGGTTATTTGATTCATATTCGTTGAGTGTGCCATATTATTAATTTAATTTTGTAGAATGATTTGAAATATATTAAGAATGAAATTCAAATAATTAGGGATGCACTAGTATATATTACTATTTCACCGAGTAGAAAACAAGTCTTTGAACAATTTTGTGTCGAATTTGAGGTGACGAATACAAAAATATTTGTTAATGGCGTAGGGCATAGAGTATAGATGAAACTCTACTTACTTGTTATTAAAATCATGCGAAAGTTTTAAACATTTAATAACTGAATTTTATAACAATAAGTATATTAGAAACGATGATGAAACTATTATGAATGAATCTGATTGGCTTTTTCTTTTAAAATTAAAAAAATTTTGACAAGTTTTTATAACTCTACAAATATTTTATCTAGAGTTTACTATCTCACTAGCAGTATGGTGCTTGAATGTCTTTATATAAGTGTAAGGGTTTTTCATAAATACAAAAATAAAGTGCTATTATATATTCCATGGATATAAAGTTTAGAAAATATTGGGAAGACTTGCCTATGTTATTTCCTTTAGCATCCATCATGGACCCTCGATATAATTTATCAAGTACTAAATATGTAATTGATCAGTTTTCAAGAGCTTTAACTTTTAATATACCTATCACTTATAGAAATTTAGTACAAACTTTATATGAAATGTATGAAGTATATGAAGAAATAATGGATGCAAATATTAGTCGGGTAACTTCTGTACCTACTCCCACTGATATTGAAGAAGACAAAACAGAAATATTAACTTTATTCGAAGATATTAACACGTATAGGTATGATACAAATGTAATAGGTTCCTCTATTAGTAATTTGTATACCTCATGTAATCAAACATCGAACGCAAGTCCAAATGCATTGCTTACTGAATTAAATGATTACTTTAATCATAATATGCATAATAACAAAAAAATTTAAAAAAGTTCAGAAGAAGTAATTGAATTTCGGTGAAAGTACTAACGATGATGACCAGTGGTTTATGCGATATCAAAAGACCTACTAACACCTCTGGTTAGTACTGTAGATTCGGGGTTTGCTTTTAGTGAAGGTGATGGGGTTTTGTCCGAGATCGGAAGCTGATTCGAAGAAGATATTTTGGAAGTATTAATGTGCGTGAAGGATTTGGAAAATGCTCATTTTCGACTACAAGATAAATATGTCGAAATTGCATGTCGCCAGGTAAGTGATATTTAATTTAACCATATTAATCAAAATTTGTTATTTTATAATACTGATTTAAATTTAAAAAAAAAACTATTTACAAGAAACAAGTTATTCATGTATAGTTTTTAACTCCGCCTACTTGAAATTTAAGTAGTCGATCCCAAACTCAGATAAAAGGGGAGGGTTTAATTAAATAATAATAACGAGCTCGCGAGCCAAAACATGGCTCAACCCACAAGCCACGAGCTTGCCCCTCTAGCAACGAGTCAGCATAAGCTCGACTCGTTACTGATGAGCCACAAGCTCAGCTCATGACGAGCACAAGCCGAACTCGTGGACATTAGGGCCAAGCTAACACCTCTAATGCAATGTATGGATAAATGCAATGGATGGAGAGTTTATGGTTCTAAGGCAAAATAAGACTTGAGATTTGATGTTAAGACCTGATGACTTGAAGCTTATATCCTGCAAATTGGTATACAAAGTAAAAAGATGTCGTGGCAGAAATATAAAAATTTGGCTAGTAGCTTGTGGATTCTCACACCAATATGATCTATATTATGATGAGACTTTTAGTCTAGTAGCAATAGTATTAGCAACAAGTAAGTCTTGAAAGTTGTGACGACGGACTTGAGAACATTTCTCCATAAAGAACTTGATTGAAAGACATACATAGAGCAACCAAATAGATTCGAGAATAAAGAAAAGACATGATGTGTTTGCAAGTTAAGAAGGCTCTCTATGGGTTAAAGTAGTCACCTTGAGCATGAATCATAAGATAATCGAATTCTTAGTTCAAAGTAGATACTTGGTAGAACTAGCAGACTTAAGTTTATTCTTCAAATCATACAACATAAAATTGACAATAGCACTAGTGTATGTGGATGCTTTCATCATCAGTAGAAGTAATATAGATGAAATTTTGAAAAGTAGAAGAAATTTATTGATGAGATAACAAATGAAAGAGCTTGAGGAGCTAAATCATTTTCTTGGGAACGATATAGAAAAAAACAAAAGGGTTCTATTTTACCAACATAAGTTTGACATAGACCTCTTACAGAAGTTTTGGGATGATTGATTGCAAACCGATATTGACATCAACCGAGATAAACTCCAAGATATGTAAAAATAAAGACAATGACTTGGAGAATAAGACCATGCACTGATAATTAGTGAAAAGCTCAATCTACTTAACACTAACATGACCTGAGTTCGCATCACAATTTTGATTGCAAGTTGCTTTATGAAAAAGAGAAACAAGCCACACCTTAAAGTATTATGATGAATCTTTAGTACATAAAATGAATAATTGATTATATACTATTTTACAAGAAAAAAGATTCCAAGTTTATTAGCTATTGTGAGGTGGACTATGCGTACTCATTCAGTCTTTGGTTAGATACATTGTCATGGTGCAATAAGAGACAGCCAATTGTATTTTTGTTAACTACAAAGGTGAAATATAGAGTAGCAACGTTGAAAGCTTGAGAAAGTACATGGCTAATGCACTTGATGAAGAGTCTACATCAATCACTAAGCTTTGTGATGGAACTATATTGTGATAACTAATCAGTTATTTCCATAACAGAGAACCTAGTATACCACGGAAGAACTAAGCACGTCGAAGTGCGCATCACTCCGTCAGAGAAAATTTGTTTAAAGGAGAGATTGACTCGAAGCATTTCAATACAAGTTGTAGAAGTATCGACAGTAAGTGCTTCAAAATTTGTAGAATTTTGGGCTCGATTGGAAATGACGCTCAATTGGAAATGACTAGTAGAGAAAGGTTAAGTCGATAATTCGATGGCCTAGAAAAAGCTAGAAGAATCCAATTTTACAAAGATTATATCACCACCGTCATAATAGAAATTATCCAGAAGCTTGCTATTTTAATTTCTTCTTTCCACCGCCATATAAGAACTTCGTAGAAGTGCATCCCACCGACATTATTGTCTACAAAGACGATTTGTTCTATCGTATAGTGTATGAATTGAGAGTGATTAGAATCAGTGATGAGTCGGTGAGCAAGAAAGTGAGAGAATTGAGGAGACAGAATAAGAAGAATTCGAGAGAATGAATTAGAGCAAATAACAGTATTAGTATTGGCCTCCATTAATAAATAATATTATAGTGGTGGTGTGTATATCCACATTGTATAAGTCCATTTTGTGTGTGTGTGTGTGTGTGTGTATATATATTGTACCTCAACACACGACACACCCAAAATGTCAATAATACAACAAACACCTACATGTTAACTTCAAATTCATATGCAAATGTATACAATCTGATTGGCAACACAGAGAAATGGATACTTTGTTTCAAAGTAGAACATATGTTGTGGTTACAAAAGAATACCGATTTGGAACACAAATGTATTAATGTTCGAATTTGGTTTAGAAAATGAAAATTAAATTTAGTTAAGTATAGAAAAGTGACTTTCATGTCAACTTTGCTCAAATTTTCGGACTTGATCCGATAGTCAAATTATGAATATAAATAGATTAACTTATTCTAATTGTCGAATAGATCGTCGTGGTATATTTGAAATCTCAAAACAAATTTCAGATTTGACTGTCGAGCGAGTTCAAGTGATGAGACCATCGATCAAATGACAATTTAGTGACAAGTGAGTGAGAGAGGTTCTGATGAAAAGGTATCACTATCGCTCGAGCGAGAGGCCAGCGACAGGCTAGTGACAGCAAGAGATGCTTTCCTTCATAAAGGTTGCTGAGTTTGGAACGTGACACTTCACTCACAACCCTTCATCTTCTATATATAGGACCCTTTGGACGTCCATTATGCATATCATATCATTCTGCATTGATCATTACATCAAAACTGTTGCAAAATACTCTCCAAAATTCATTCCAAAACCATTTTCTTGTAGAGGGAATTTTCGTTCCAAATTCGTTGTTGTTTCTGATTTGAAGTGTGTTTACCTCAAATTGTATTCATTGTATCTTGGGAGACAAGTATCGTAGTCTATTAGCATCATACCTAAGAATTTAGTTACACTCTTGCGAATTAAATATTTTATTCGTCTAAAGAATCATTACATATAGTAACGCTCAAACAAACTTAATACAATATTCGTTTGTTTGTTTGTATTTGTTATTGGACATCCTTTCTTCATCTTTGGAATATGCCTTTGTATGCTATTCATTTCTTTCATTATTTTGTACGTTGAACTTCTGTTTATAATAGAAATGAATCCTATTGTGACTACTTCGAGTAAAAGAAAATAGTACAAATCATGCGGTTTCGTCTTTGGCCATACCTATATCAAAATCTCACATCTCACACGGGGACAAATTAGAAAAGTTTACCGGTGTGGATTTTAAAAGATGGAAACAAAAACTGTTGTTTTATCTTACTATTTTGAATTTGACAAAGTTTTTAAAAGAAAGTTCATACTGTACAAGAAGGAAAAAATAATCGTAAGTCAATTATTGCATTGGATGCATGGAAGCATTCAAATTTTCTTTGCAAATATTACATCCTAAATGGATTGGACAATACACTTTATGGAGTGTATAGTTTGATGAACTCTGCCTAGGATTTATAGGATTCATCGAAAAATAAGTACAAGACTGAGGATGCCTGAACAAAGAAGTTCATTGTTGGCAAGTTTTTGGACTACAAAATGGTAGACCCCAAAACCATAATAAGTTCAATACAAGAATATCAAGTTCTACTTCATGACATACATGTTGAAAAAATGGAATTGAGTGAGTCCTTCCAAGTTGAGGTCATCATTGAGAAACTCTCTCCTATGTGGAGAGAGTTTAAGAACTATCTCAAGCATAAATGCAAGAAGAAGAATTTGGAGGAATTGATAGTCCGTTTGAGGATCGAGGAAGACAATGGAAACGCCGAAAGGAAATCAATTGTTCAACTTGAAGCAAATTTTGTTGAAACTGGTTTGAAGATTATCAACAAGAAACGTAAGATCTCTAGTGTTGTACCAAAAAGAAACAACTCCAAGAATGCTAAGAAGTTAAAAGGCAACTGTTACAATTGTAAAAAAGCTGGACATCGCTCTAACGAATGTCGAAAGCCTAATAAGAACTTACAAGAAAATTTGGTTGAAAGAGACACTCTTTCTGAAGGGACATAAGAGATGAATCTTTTAGCAGTTGTTTCTGAATATAACAATGTTGAAAATTCAGAAAAATTGTGGGTTGATACTTGTGCTACCTGTCACATTTGTGCAGACAGGACTATGTTCTCTAACTACAAAGAATTAAATGGAAAACAACTGTTTATGGAAAATTCTGCAAGTTCTAAAGTTGAAGGACAAGGGAAAGTTACTTTAAAGATGACATCCAGTAAAGAGCTCTTCCTCGACAATGTCCTACATGTACCAGACATTCGTAAGAATCTTGTATCCAGGTCTCTACTTAGCTAAAATGGCTTTAAACTTGTATCCCTATCCGATAAATTTGTACTTATTAAGAATGAAATGTATGTTGGTAAAACATACCTATGTGACGAAATATTCCAAATGAACGTTTTTACAATTGTACCAAAACAAAGTATTATAAATAAAACTTTGAATTCTGCATATATGTACCAAAACAAAACAAAACATTATAAATAAAACTTTGAATTCTACTTATATACCTGAGTTGTCTTGTTTATGACGTAGTCGATTAAGACATGCAAATTGCAACTCTATGCACAAACTTATGATTCAAAGTTTAATTCTGATGTTTAAGATTGATCCTAATCATAAGTGTGAAGTATGTGTTCAAGAAAAGTTGACTAAAACACATTTTCACTCAATTCAAAGGAATACAACACCTTTAGGATTAATACATAGCGATATATGTGACTTGAAATTTGTTCAAACTGAAGTTAATAAGACATAATTTATAACTTTCATTGATAATTGTAAAAAGTAGTGTAATTTCTTTCTACTACGAAGTAAAGACAAAACTTTAGATGCCTTTAAAAATTATAAGATGGAAGTTGAAAATTGACTTGGTAAACGAATAAAAAGTATTCGTAGTGATGGAGGTGGTGAATACGAGGCACCGTTTGAAAAATATTGTTTCGAGCATGGAATCATTTATCAAACAACACCTTACTCACCCCCAATCAAATGGGGTTACTGAACGCAAAAATTGAACTCTTAAAAGAGATTATGAACTCAACGACAATAAGTTTAGGTCTACCTCAGAACTTGTGTCGAGAAGCTATTCTATTGACAAATAGCATTCTTAACAAGATACCCTTAAGAAAATGGAAGAAACTTCATATGAAATATGAAAACGTGCATATCGTTTTCTTGTAAATAAATCTGAAATTCAAGAGATACATGAAAGAACAATAATTGAATTAAGAAATACATCATTTTTTAGAATACTTTTCCTTATAAAAGCAAGGAAAATGAAAGTTCAAATAAAAAAAACTTATGATACTATAAATGCCACTTCAAATGAGGAAGAACCAAGACATAGTACAAGGGCTAGAATATCCACTTCGTTTGGCCAATATTTTCTAACTTATATGGTAGAAAATGAACCAAAGACTTCCGATAAAGCAATATCTACACTGAAAGCACCGCATTGGAAAGAAGCTATCTATTTAAGATAGATTCTATAATGCAAAACCATACTTAGCAGTTAGTTGATTAACCTCATGGTAAAAAGCCTTAGAGTGTAAATATATTTTCAAAAAGAAACTAAAGCTGAATGGATCTATTAACAAATATAAGGCTAGATTGGTTGCCAATAGATATAGACAAAAAGAAGGACTTGAGTTATTTGATACCTACTCACACGTAACTAGAATCATCTCGATAAGGTTGTTAGTTGCTATTGCGATATTACATAACCTTGAGATTCATCAAATGGATGTAAAGACGACATTCCTAAATGATGGGTTAGAAGAGGAGATATACTTGGAGTAACACGAAGGTTCGTCTCTCCTAATCACAAACAAAAGATTTGTAAATTAGTTAAATCCTTGTATGGATTGAAATAAGCTCCTAAACAATGACATAAAAAGTTTGACAAAACAATATTATCTAATGGTTTTAGATAAATGAGAGTGACAAGTGTGTGTATAAATTAAACATACACCAGAGGTGTCTATATGTAGACGATATGTTGATAATGATCAATAGTCACGAAATAATACTAAACACCAAGACAATGGTAACAAAACATTTTGACATGAAAGAATTTGGTATGACTAATGTAATATTAGGAATTAAGATCTCTAGAATATCATAAGAAATTATACTTTCTCAATCTCACTACATTGTTAGTATACTTAAAAGGTATAATGTACTAGAAGAAAGTCCTGCGGAAATCCCTATTGATACAAGTTTACATTTAGTAAAAAATACGGGTGAATGTGTGTCACAACTAAAGTATTCACATGTTATAGGTAGTCTTAAGATTAAGATATCCTTTTAATGATTCTTATATGTTAATTAAGTCAAGTGGAGTAGGGCAGACTACTTTTAATAGGAGTTCACCTTTGTAAGTGTGAGGTGGCGCTACCATAATGAAAATTGTTCAAAGGCTAAAATTTTTTAAATACCTATGAAACCCAAGAGTGTTTTAGGGCCAAAATGAACCAAGTCCAATAGTATTTCAATAAGGAAGGTTCAAGGTCGGAAGCTACCTTTCCTGATGTAGTATTTTTCTGCTCTCTCTCTCTCTCTCTCTCTCTCTGCAATGCATCATATTTCTGCATAGCATGAGCATATTCGAATTTCTATTCATGTGAGAAATTGTTGGAATTTGTTTTAGATAATGAAAATAAACTTTTGTTAAGTATGGAAAATAACTTTCGAGTCAAATTTCCCCAAATAACTTGATCCGATAGTCAAATTATGAATATAAATAGACTAATTCATTTTACTCGTCGAATAGATTGTCGTAGTACATTTGAAATCTCAAAATCAATTTCGGATGAATGAGAAATTGCGGTTCAAAGTTGGATAGAAAAGAAGAAATACAGACTAGAAAATGGCTAACTCCATAACTCGCCTACTAGCTCAAGCAATGAGACTGTCGTTCGAGTGACAGTCTAGCGACAGGCGAGTGAGAGAGGTTCTGATGAAAATGTGTCACTGTCGCTCGAGCGATAGGCAAACGGCAGCAAAGGATGCTTCCCTTTGTGTAGGTTGTTAAGTTTGGAACGACACTTCACTCACAACTCTCATCTTCTATATATAGGATCCTTTGAACGTCCATTAGGTATACCATATCATTTTGCATTGTACATTAAATCAAAACTCTTGCAAAATACTTTCCAAAAGTCAGTCCAAAACCATTTTCCTTCTAGAGGGAAATTTTCATTCCAAGTTCGTTATTACTTGTAGTTTGAAGTGTTTCTACCACAAGTTATATACATCGTATCTTGAGAGATAAGTGTCGTAGTCCGTTAGCATCGTTGTGGGACAATATTGTGTTAAGGAGAAAGTGTTTTCACTTGTCTCGAATTTCGATCTTCGCTTTATTTTATTTTTCTTACCTTCTTTCTTTCCTTTTTTTCCTAAGAATTTAATTACGCTCCTGTGAATTAAATATTTTCTTTGTCTAAGCAACCATATACATATACTAACGATTTAACATTTAATCCAAGACATAACAAGCCCACAATGTATTTGCCCATAATCGTATAAAACCCAATTGATTTCAACAAAAAAAAAAATACCACAAGAAGAATAATCAACTTACATGCTGAAACGAAGCTCTTTCTTCACGTAACATATAGTATGAGGAGAGAAGTCAGTCGAACTAATTGTTGGTAACTGAATAAATCATGCACAGCAGAAATTAAAACAATATTCAATTCCCATCAAGAATCTACATTGTGTTTAGATAAAAACTATGATAAGAAATATAACTTTGATGAATTTCACAAATTCCTTTGCTATTTCTTGAACTCCAATGATCACGATCTACAATCCAAGTTGTCTAATTGTCCAGTCTCCAATGGTGATCCACATAGAGAACAATTCGGTGGCTAGGTTTCTTTTCTTGTGCTGCAAGAATTATGAATTAATTCTCTACAGTTGTCAAACCCTACCAGCCTATTAATATAAGTTCAAGTGGGTTTGACCCGTCTCTTAAACTTAACCCGGTCCATCAAATTAATTAAATCCTGTCCATGAACTAATTAATCTAATTAATTAATTCGGGCCAAGAAACCCAATTAATTAATTATCAAACACCTGTCAATATATTAATTAGTGATTCTCATTCTTCTGGATATCTTTTGTGTGTGACCCATTAGGTTCCCAATCACGATGCCTAACGACGTGAATTATTATTTTGATCTAATCAAAGTCGATAAATTAAAACCCCCTTTTAATTTATCACCAATTCAAATTCGTCGTTCTAGATTGACATCTAGCAATATGTCGAACAATACATGTGATGAAAAATGTCACGTGATGTGACAAAATCAAATTTGTTTGTTTACCGTGAAACTATAATCTTTTCGTCAATATGATCCGATCAATTACGAGATATGGATATATGTCAATCTCAATTATCGATCATATCTTCTATCACACTATTAAGTCAATGTAAGCCGAAATCAACTTGTCTTTATAGAATGTAGATCATAATCTCTTACTATCTAAGAGTGACGAATCATCTATTGATCATTCACAACCTTCATATGATTCTTGACACACCCGAACGATGTTGTATTAGCGACCTTTGGCAGAGCTGTTTCCAACATCACCAAAGTGTGACTGTAAGTGTGACTGTCCTCATATAAGGCATTATGATGACCTTAAGTCAAATGACCAATGCAACTACCGAACATTAGATATTAACCACCAACACTCAGATAGTTATCCACAGCGGGTCTCCAATGTTTGGTTCTATAACAAAACATCCACATGTTCATTCAAGTGTCACCACATTTTAGCTATGAGATCAGCTACTTACTTCGCAAGTAAGAAATGTCACACATGATGGTCTAACTATAATACTAATATCCATATCTCATTATTACTTACGACTACGGATGATTTAAGATTCAGTCATATTGCAATTTGTATATCACAATCACAACTCTTTGTGATTAACAAATCACCAAGACTTGAATCTACGGATTCTATTATTTAGTTTATTAGAATATTATTTCAGCTAAATAATAGATATTGCCATAAATATGCATCGATAATATATATATATTAACAAATTGCAAGAATTTAAATCCTCGGATTCTATTATATAATATAATTCATTAGAAAAACAAAATAGACAAATAATAGATCTTGTCATGTAAATGCATTAAACTTATTAAAGTGTTTACAACCTAAATTGATTGGGTTTAGGGCATAACACTTACACTAATCAATATCAATATTTTGACATACAATTTTCCTTCGATGGAGAAACTTTTTAATATTAAGTGTTTTTTTACCTCCGATACAGAAAAAGACGGATTTCAGTAAATAGTATTTTGGACTATGGAAATTCATGAAATTGATAAAGCATTTTAGTCATATTTTTCGTGAAATGATTATTTCATCAAATCACAATGAAAATGGCCGTATTTTCAAATTTGTATTCAAAAGGGGATACTCGTCCAATTTTCCCTTTAAAAATTCACTTTTGTGGACTATAAACTAATTCAAAGATGCTCAAGACGAAACATTTGGGCCTCAGGTTGGCAATATGGGTATGTAGATTGAAAGTTAAATAATTAAATTAATTTTACAAACCTTAACTCCTAAAACAATTCAACGAGAAAATTATCAATATTACAAATGGTTATAAAATTTACCAAGCTAAAATATAACAAGATTATATAGACATTGCCAGTCTCACAAGACAAAAATAACTTCGATAGCGCTAGAAAACCATGTTGGCACTGGTGTCCCATCCCCTTTGGGTACATGAGAATTTTGATAATTTTTCTTAAAAATAAAATCTCCTCGCAAAAGTATCGAATTTCAGATAGAATTTCGTGTTAATCCCTTGTAACTACTTCTCAAGCTCTACCGAGCTCAGGACCATCCGAAGCCGATCATTGTAACTATTTACAATTGATAAAACCTAAAAATGCTAGTAGGGCTTCAATGAAATATTACTACTCGAACACAAGTTCCAAACTCTTCAATTATTAAGGCTTATTTGTTACCAAATCCGATCAAATTTTCTTCTAAACTGTCACTTTCATCTTCGCTCGACAGGTCTATTTTCTCTCACGTACACTCACACACTTTATAGCTAATCCATTAGGACAAATATAGTCTCGAGACTACAGTTGCTGACCCTTTTAAGTTTTGTCCACAAACAGGTCTATCATTTGGAATCAATACAATTCCATTTGCCTTAACAGACTCATCACATGCTTCCTACATGGTGCCAGTCCCTTTTCTGTTTGAAAATCTCTTTACTTTTAATTGAATTCTTGAACAAATTCAATTAGAATTTACTCATTTAGGACACTCTTGAGAATACAAAATAGAATATGTTTTCTCAAGTGATGTACTTTTTGTCCATCCATAGTTCTCGAAATTGATAGTTTGTTCAATTGAGACCACATGTTCCGCCATGTTTGAAGAAATAAAAAATAAAATTCTTTTTTATCGTTTACATTCATTACTGTGCATCTAACATGTTTGTACGTGTATGACTTTCTGATAAGAAAAACCCATCATGGCATGTCTTGAACGGGAAAAAGTGTCGAAATTGAGGTGGTCAGGACCATCTCACCTGTCATTTTTTGTGCACAAGACTTGGTGGGTCTTGTCCCTCTTAAATAGGGTGAGTATTATTTGTCTGGAAAGTGGAGGATTATGTATTTTGCACTCAGCTATGCAGAAAAGAGGTTTATATAATTGAAGAGAAGGATTGGATTGTTTATTTGAACAAGTTTGAGTCAATTTAGGATGATGAGTGAATTTTGATTTATGATTCCATACTTAAATTAGCACCATGTTTGGTACACATTCTTCTAAAATATATTTTTTCTTTCGTATTTTAACCACACGTTCTTCAATAAAAAAATATTACACCCAAATCCAAAAATTTTCCTTATTTTTTAACCATATATTTCCATCAAACACTAATTAAAATGCATTTTTTGGGATAGTAATATGGCTCAAACAGGGTGTAGATACCACAAAACAAATATGTTTATAAAACTAAAGTTATTGTTCTATTGCGTTTGAATTTTGTGTTAGTGCTCAATTTGTGGTTGAAATGATCCACTTTTGAAATTTACTTGATGTATAGATTCAATTAATTTGAATGAGAATGAAGGGACTCCCACCAAGTACAATTCACCGTTAATTGTTGAGCGGAATATTGACACCAAAGTTTTCGGGCTCAGTATTTCACACAATATTGAATCAACACCACCAATGTTCCAAGACCCAAACACTCCTACAACCTCCCTTAACTCCGATTGCTTGGTATTGCCTACAAAGGATACAGGATGAACAGTTATTGCAATCACAAAAAAAGCCATAGACGCTGAAAGAGAGATGGAAGAAGACACTGCAAAACACGAAGCACTAAGTAAGGAAGAAAGGTTGCAGTCGGGTTCTCTCAATAATATACAAGCAAATATTGTTTCTCACGCACAACCAATACAACAACGAGAGCTAGCATATATAAGGGATATGTGGGCTTTTAGGTAAAACAGTAGTTAGGCCCAAGAGTTAATTGGTATTGAATAATTGGGTATCAACCAAAAGCCATCCAAGAATTATGGGTCGGGTCATGAGTAGCTTTAATTAAATTAGGATACTTCAAATTATCCAAATAGGTTATAGGTTTAGGTCGTTACAATTGTGGTGTCTATGTTTCACTTCAATTATTAGTCGATACCGATTGAATAAGTAATTACTTAACATTATTTTCCGAGAGGTCGTTGCACAAAAATTTGCTTAACATTAACAAAATTCGATATCACAAAAACCTCTCGAGCATCAAAGTGGAATCCTATTTGACTGTGACCATGTAAACCACTGGCGATAACTAGTCAATTTCTTGGAAAAGAAGCCGAGAATAGAACATGAAAAAGTGTTGGTCTTCTAACGCGACGAGTAGACAAGTTTTGCAACACTAACATGCTCCATAATTAAGAAAATTTAACCCTCCCACGTGACATGCTCGATGTTCTCAAAATTGAGAATACAAAAAATGATTAAGCTTCCTTTGAAAATTACTTTGAAGTCAAAAAATAAATTTAAATCATATATTCATAACTACTACACACATTTTGATTATTCCTCTATGTAAATGGAGGGTAACCCAAATTGAACTTATAGACCTTGCAAAGTGTGCGCACGAGGGACTGAGGGAGAGAGAATGAAAAGGTAGAAGCATCGCTTTCATGCAGCAAATACGAATAAAGTGTAGATGACATCAGATTGGTATGTGAACAGTGAGTTCTAATCATTTTGAATATGGAAATCTGATAAGTCATAGCAAAAATTTATATTCTTTCAATTCTCCCCGTTTATTTACTGCTTGCAGTTAAATTGACAAATTGAAAGCTAATGACCAGTTTACCATCTATTCATATAGGTTGTGAACTTATCTGCAGTAACATCTTATTAATTAAAAATTTCAAACAAACCTCTTATTAATTAAAGTGGTGCAGTTTTGAAATTTAGCCCTTGTTTGGGCCAGTTTTAATGAGGTTTTGGGAAATATATTTTTTGAAATATTAATGTTTTGGATAATGTGTGTAGTGGGGGACGCAAATATTTAAGTTAGGGGACACAATCAAACCATGTATAGATCGAATATTTTATTTTTGAATTTTGAATGATTCATATTAGACATGAGAAAACGAAGATTTACGTTTAAAAAAATCCCTCATTAATATTTTGCTCGAAAATGCATATTTACGTTTAAAGAATTTATAATATATTTGATACAAACAAACAATTTAAGTCATCGAAAAGAAAAACATATAGTTAATATTCAATACTAATAATCAATTAAACAAACACAATTCGTTGAATATAAGTCAAATTCGACATAGTCATTTCAAACACATTCTATATACATAATTAGATATGAGAAAATGCAATTAAGGTTCTAATTAGTTAAAATTTTGATTGGAAAGTGAAGATTTATAGTAGATGTGATAATCTGTAGAAAAATTATAAAAAAAATAAAATAAAAATTAGAAGCGTTAAGATTTTGATAAAAAGCAGAAGTAAGACGCGAGAGAGTAAGAGAATAGAGAAAAAAAATTCAAATTCATTGTAATTTTGCCCTTGTTTAGTGGGGATTAAAATCATATTTTTAGTATATTTTGATATAAGCAGAAAAATTGTGGATTTTATGAAGTATGTTATTAAAACAAACGATAATTAGTATATAACGTCCTTATCTTTCATTGTTATTGTGGAAGATATCATTACCTTTCATTTTTTTGGCATTTTCATATTTATTTTCACATTTCATTAAGCAAAATGTCATTTTCATCTATTTTCTAAATTAAAAATTGTGAAATGATGACTATATCCTTAGATAATAATAATAAAAAAAATTATTGCAACTATAATCCCGAATTTTTTTAATTCTCGCATCAGTTCCAAATAAATTATTAAAATGGTAATTAGCATATAATGTTTATACTTTCACTATTATTGCAAAAAACGTCTATACATTTTTTTTTTTGCATTTTCACTCTTAATTACACATTTGATTACGCAAACTAATATTTCTATCAATTTTTATCTAATTTCTCAATTTAAAAAACTGTGAAATGACGAATATACCCTCCTATTTAAATAAAAAAATTAAAAAATTAATTGCAATCACAGTCCCATTTTTTAAAAGTGCAAATGAGTCCCAATTAAATTTATTTAAAATTAAAAAAAATTAAAAAGTACAAACCAGTCACAAATAAATTATTAAAGAATTTAAAATTAAAAAAAATCTTTATTGAGAAATTGGATGAAAATGATAATTTGCGCAATTAAATGTGTAATTAAGAATGAAAATGTCAAAAAAAAAAAAGGTTGGGAAGTTTTTCGAAATAACGGTGAAAGGTAGGAACATTATGTACTAATTATACTTTTAATAATTTGTTTGTGACTCATTTGAGTTTTTTTTTTAAAAATTTATGACTACAGTTACAATTAATTTTTTTCTTTTTCTTTTTGTTTTTGTTTTAATTAAAGAGAAGTATATATTCGTAATTTCACAATTTTTAATTGAGAAACATAGATGAAAAGGACGTTTTGCGCAATGAAATGTGAAAATTAAGAGTGAAAATGAAAGGTATTGATACTTTTCACAATAACAATAAAAGGTGGGGGCGTTATGTGCCAATTACCTTAAAATAAATTGTTAACTTTGATTTATATTAAAATTTAGATTCAATTCATACGAGACAGGACTTTATCAAAAAAAAAAAAAACCCTAAAGTTTGGAGGTTACGTGATCCCAGGACCCGTGTTTTTATCCCTGAATGTGTGATTGAAAAAAAAGAAAATTTTTTGGGTTTACATATAATATTAATTTATTGAAAAATGTGTGGTTGAAAATTAAAAAAAGGAGAAAAATGCCCAAATTGACTTAGTTCCAACTCGTATGAGATTACTACTACTACTTAGATAATTTACAAAGAAATTAGACCAAATTAAGAGTAATAGATTTGGCAATTGTAGGGTTTCAAAATGAGTAATGTTATTTAATCTTATAGAAATTGCAACCACAGTTTAGATGGGACACGGGCTACGTTGCATTATTTTTTATATAATTGAGAAGCAATGATGTCTTGAATGTATCAAAACTTTTGAATACAATACATAAATGCATTCGTGCACTCTTGGAAATGCACTCATGGAAATCATCAAAATCATTAATCCAGTCAAAGGGAGAGTAATTTTGGTGTAAACTATGTCAAATCGGCCATAAATTTTGGATTTTTCTTCTTAATTACACCAATTGGAGCTAATTAGACAATATTATAGAAATACGTAAAAATCGAAAAGGGTCAACCAAGTTGCACGAGGGAGGACCCTCTAATTCAAACTTGACTTCGAAGATTATTTGTGTAAAACAAGATTTTAAGTTCTCGACTTGTACTAGGATGTCTTCCAACGCACAGATGCAGGAATAAAATATATGTTTATTTTATTAAGTCCAAATTATAATTAATAAATTGTTAAATCAATCAGATTCTGATTCGAAATCTGAGTGTTAATTGGAAATTTGAGAGGCTTATAACCAATTGTTTGATGAGTGTTTTAAGTTGAAAAAAGCGAATCGCTTTGCCTTTTTAAAATTGAACAAGCACGAATTAGAAAAAGAGAGCACTGTAATTAAACTTGAGTCTACCAAAGGATTGAATGAATTAAGGGTTGAGAAAGAATCCTTAGAAATTAAAATTAAAAATCTTATAAATGATCTTGAAACATCAAATGCGCAACTCTAAGAAGATTGATAACACGATAGACCTGAACAAAATAAATGGGAATAAAAGAAGTGTAGACTTTAATGAAACAAATTTTCATATTGCTTCTTCTTCTTCAGAAGTCCAAAGTTCAAAACTTAAAACCTAGAGTTGCTTTTATTCATCCCCACACGTCTCCATTGTGATAAGATATGACACATATGACCTAAGTGTTGCTAGCTCTTGAACAGGAACATGACCTAGAATGTAAGTGTCCGAGGACTGAAATCACCTATACAACATAAGTTCCCCACATAAGGTCTAAAATTTGAAATCTAGGATTGTTCCTAAAGTTATTCCCAGATGTCATAATTGTGGTGTTTGAGGTCACATTAGACCTAATTGTAGTAAGTCCTTGGTGTCAAGGACCGCAGCTTCATCTAAGCCCCTTGACCCACACATTGTAAATATTTTAATTCATTTGTAAAATAGTTGGTAATTGGAAAATTTTAGTATGA